>JANPYM010000010.1:1426712-1503585 GCA_025890175.1 Ciborinia camelliae
TTCGATTGGTATAATTTATATTATAATTGAAGCTAGCGTTCCGATTCTGTACTAAATTAAAATGATTATATAGATTATATAGATTATATAGATTATATAAGTGTACGCATTTATATAAGTATATAAATTTATATAAGTATTTATATAAGTATACGTGTTTATAAATGAAATCTTATTTTTTTTTGTTGTATATCTAATAGGCTTATTTTCCATTTTACCATTATTTGCTGTTTAGTTTTATTTGATGTTTATCTACTATTAATTTGATTTAAGTATTTAGATTTAATATCAATTATTAATAAAATAGATTAAATAAAAAGCAAATATGTTATTTTATAGATATCTTAAAGAGTTTTCGAATGGTATTATTTTCAAAACCTTAAGTTAAAGTTTACAAAAGTTATTTCAAATTATAGTTTTTATTATAGTTTTTAGTATTTATTGGGAGCTTTTTAATGATTTTTATATAAATTTTATTAATTAGATTTTAATTTGATTTATTATAATTAGGGGGGGGTATTAAAATCTTCAAAATTATAATATATTTTTAGAATTCGAATGATATAAGTTTTAAATAGAAATAATAAAAATTGAATGAATTATTAGTTTTTTAAAAAATAAGCTTAAATTTTGAAATTAAATATAAAAGCTAATATTCATTATTTTAAAAGATTAGTATTTTTTTTATATTTATAAAAATCAAATAATTATATATATTTAAAAAAAAATTTGATTTGATCAAATGATTAAAAAGTTATTGTATATTTTGATTTTATAGGTTTTAAAATATAATGATTATATTCAAATTATAAAATGAAATATAAGTATTTTTGAAATAAATTTTTAAAAAAAATATATAAATTTTTTATTATTATTTAGAATTTTAGGATTTGAATGATATTTTTACTTTTTTAAAATCTCAATTTTTCAATTAAATATAATTATTTTAATATTTGAAAAATCGATATATATTTTAATATTTAATTTATTATAAATCAATTTTATAATATTTTTGAAATTTCATTTTAATTATTATTTAAAAATAATATACTTTATAATATTATATATTAAAATATTAAAATTATAATTTATAGTTTATTCAAATTCAATATATAGTATCAAATTAAAACTATTAAAATTATTTTAAAATATTATGTTGTCAACGCTGTAGTATTTTAAAAATTATAGTTAAGCTTTTATTATACTAATATACTAAAATCAATATAAAATTTTCAAATTTTTTATAAAATATATAAAATTGGTATTAAATTGTAGAGTACGATTAGGGCTTTCAATTAATATATTTTTTATTAAATTTAAATCAAACGTTAGCGATTTGTATTAATTATAAAATTTTAAAATATTACAGTGTTAATAACGTAGTATTTTAAAAAAATATTTTAGAAGTTTAAAATATTATGTTGTTAATGTTGTAATATTTTGAAAATTTTATTATATTAATATATTAAAATCAATATAAAACTTTTAAATCTTTTATAAAATATACAAAATTAATATCAACGTATAGAGTACGATTAGGGCTTTCAATTGATATATTCTTTATTAAATTTAAATAAAACGCTAACGATTTGTATTAATTATAAAACTTTAAAAAAATAATAATATTAAAGTTTTTTGGCACATACATTATAAGTACGTATGTTTATATAAATTTATATGTTTATATAAGTATATATTATACGATTTTATAATTTATATAATCATTTTAATTTAGTATAGAATTGGAATGCTAGTTTTAATTATAATATAAATTATACTAATCGAAAACTTTTGAAAAGTTTTATCGATTAATATAAAATTTATATATTAAATATGTTTTGGTATAAAATTATATTAGACTAAATATAAGGTATAGGTTATATAGGGGTTTTCAACTCGCATTTTGACCCTAAAAAGAGTATTTTAAATGTAGTTCGGAAGATCTTAATTAGGATCGATTCGGGTGCGAGATGGGTGCGTTAAAGATACTTGTCGAATAAGGATAACCTACAGTAAGGGTGGCTTTAATTGTACAATTCAGAGTGCATGAAGTTCAGCTAGGTACCTATGCAAAAGCCTAGCGCGGCGTGCGTCATTTCTGCAGGAAAATACCCAACAACAATGTAGGTACGCCCAAACTACCTAAAAAATTTAGTTGGGCGGAACAAAACATCCCACCAAACGACCACGGCTCCCTTTATGATCGAATAATACCTAGGTATAGGTGGTTAGTAATACAGAATCAGAATCTCGATGCTTAGAACGAAATTGACTAAAAATCACATTCCCGAAATTTACCCGACCCAGTAAACAACAACTTCAACATCAATCAATAATCCTCTTCTCTTGTCCTTTCTACCGTACCCGTTTGAGCATCGAGGCCATCAACAGCAACATCAAAATACCCTTTGAAAAAATCATGTGCAAGGATCACAATCGAAGCTTCTACGCAGTACTGTACGTACCGTACTGACCATGGCACCATGCACAACCGTCTTAATAATACACGTTCAAGGCAATGGAATCAAGGCAATGGAATATCGTGGATCCAGCTGCAGCCCTGTAGGAAGTTGTAACGGACAAACTCTTCCACTTAAAGAGAGTTCTAGAAGCTCTTCCACTCCCTGAAGGGCCTGAACACTTTTCTCTCCACTCATAAATCAACACACCATGCTGTTACTGACTGTATTGTACCGTACCTCATCATGCTTTTTTTGTCGTGTCAATCAACTTGTCGCCCTGTCATCCAATCAATTTTCGATACGGTGGGGCACTTGGAAGAGAAGCCATGACGCTAATCTTCATACGGTAGGATGTAAACAACATAAATGTATCTTGATTTCTGCATGTGCAGATGAACACAAAATATCCATCCATCAATGATTCATCAGGCCTTTTTCTTTTAATGTGCCTTCACCCCACGTCGCATTTGGATTCTTCATTTTGGATTTTTGTTTATGATTCTATCAAGCATTGAGCACTTTCTTACAATTGCATACACACACTTTGCAGTATTCACTTTGTTTTCTAGCGAACCTTGGAAGCAATAAACATAAATACATCAAGGGGATGGCGGAGAACGAGGAAATGATGGCCGTGGAGAATGATCAACCCATTGCTCTACGGAAAAAATGCAGAAGTTGTACCGGGGCAGAAATACAATCACAATCAACTCCTCAAGCATCTACATCGCGTTCCATAGAAATATCGATACCTCCTCCCACAACACCCAGATTGAGAGGACCTAGGAAGAAGGTAAGGTTTTCTGATCCAGGACCAAATCTTCTTCAAACATCCTCTTCTGGATTGACACCACGTCTTCAAAAGACTTCTCTCTCTTCTGCGAAACCTTCTGCCAAATCAAACCGTCGACACTCAGCACCTGTGCAACTACTCGATCGTCGGCAGGACAACGAGCCATATTCCGGAGAATTGCAATTTGCCCCACTACGACAAGTCTTGGATGGCAGAGTTAAGAGACGTATGAGGAGAAATGGCCTAAGTGAGGAGACTAATAAGATTGAATGGGAGAAAAAGCTTGAGGCAAAAGCAAGAAAATCGGAGCTTTATCAACTTAGGGAGGAATTGAAGCAAAAAGACTACGAGTTGCAATGCATACAGGATGAACATGATGTCGAAAGTCAACTAGAATTCGAGGCGGGCACATCTACTCGTGCGAACCCTACTGTGTTTGAGAAGTTTCAGGAAATGGAAAGAGAGATTCTAGATCTTAAGGCAGAATTATCCCAGAAGGAAGAACATTCCAATGTTAACCACGACTGGACAACGGGAACTCATGATCCTTTTGATTTCGACGACGATGATGACCACGATGTGAATATGAGTGTGGACGGAGACCACAGTGGCTTGAACATACAGGATGATGACACCGACATGGCGATCGACCCTTCAAGTGCCGACCCTTCAAGTGCCGACCATAAGATAATGACTTTTGACGGCCCCACAGAACACGATGTCTCATTACCCTCGCCACCTGCCACAATAGCTGATACTTGTTCCCAAAAGACTTCCTGCACATCAACCTCGACACAAGCCAGCTTCCCAGATCCTCTCAATAGCAAGCTTGAAGCCCAACTTCTTGACTTGCAATCAGAAATAAAGACTTTAACTTCAGCATTGGCTCTCCATAGAGACCATGAAGATCGTCTTTGTCAAAAACTTTCGTCGTATATCTCATTGGATCAATCCCAAGAGAACTCCTCCCTCGACTTGGCGCTTGACTCCGTTCTCACAACTCTGACGATCGCCCAAGCTCAGGTTCTAGAGAAGGAAGCATCATTTAATGCCCTTTCAACCGAAGTGACCTCCCTAGGATTCTCCACTGACCCTGAAACGACCATCAAAACTATCGTCGAACAATTCCGTGCCGCAAGACTCAAGCTCGAATATCTAACCCCTGGAGAAGTAACTGAAGGGTTCGAAAATGACAAACTCCTCAGCATGCTACTGGAACGCCTCAAGAATCTGGTTGAGAAGGTAAAAGAACAAGATGAAACCATTGATCAATATCATGAGCAAGAGGTTATTCTTCGCCAGCAACTAACTGCTCGTATCGATGCCTTACATGATGTACAGAAAGAGTTATCCGCTGTTTCGACTGCTGTTTCTCGGATGAGTAAAGAAGTCGCCGAAAACGAAATTTCAAACTCACGTCTCCAGACTGCGCTAAATGGATACCGGGGTGAAGTCTCAGGACTAGAAAATCTGGTTGAGAGAATCGAAAGAGAGCACAAAGCTGTCGTGGATGATCTGGAGCGTGGAACCCATAATCTAGATGATCAACTTCAACGAGAAATCTTGAGGGCCGATACACTTGCTGTGGAACTTGAAGGGAAGAGTATGATAGTAGGTGAACTATCGACGAGATTAACGGCTGCTTTGAAAGCTTCCGCTACGCTTAAAGATCTCCTCAGCGAGAAGGAGGGACAAATACTTCTTTCGGATAGACAAAATGAAGAGAGCTTAACGGATCGCGATGATCGGATAGCAGAACTTCAGGAAGAACTTGAGAGAACGACATTCATTCTGAAAAACACCCAAAACGCTGTTGAGAATTTGAGACAAGAAAACTCGGATTTGAAGACTGAAAATGAAGATCTTGAAAATTGTGCAGAAAAATTGAAGGGCCACGTCAAGAGGGAAAAGATGAGAGGAAAGCAGGCGGTTGAGGGAATCATGAGACAACTTGCAAATGTATCGGATTTCGGAAGAGGATATATTGAGAGTGACGGTAACGATTCGAGTGGGACAGAAGCCGGAGAAACCAAGATCAAGTCAAAGGGTCAGGCACCAATTGTTAGGAAGGGACAACATTCAGATGCAGGTCTGGCGAAAAGAAGATCTAGTGGCGGTGTAGGAGCTAGTGGAAAGAAGAAGAAGAAGAGAAGATATGATAGTGGCTTGGGATTTTTGGAGGAAGAAGAGGGTGAGGGAGAGGAGCGTGATATACATGGCAATGGGGAGGAAGAGGATATGTTTGCTTGATTTATTTACGATGTACTGCTTGTTTTGACGAATTTCGGAGTTGGATACCAATCTTATTGTACCATATCATAGTACACCATTTGGGAAATGGGAATGGAGTGGATGGGATGGGGAAGTGGGAAGTGGGAATGGGAATGGAAATGGAAACTGGATAGATAGAAGTCTGCCAGCCCTTGATATCTGTCGATATCTTTTCTCTTGTTTCAAGGTTATTTTGTTTAGGATAGGATAGGATGCAGATGGTATGATATGATATGATACCCCTTTTTGTACGCATACACAAAAGGAATACTGGAGGCGCATACAAGCATGGTTTCTTTAGCAAGTTGTAATAGTTTTAATAATTTACTGTTTCTACCATTCATACCATTCGTGACTTTGTTTACCCATTTCACATGCATATCTACCATCTCCCTCACACGGCAGCTTCTTTCGACAATCTCTGAAAACTCCCATGTTATATGGTTGCATATGAGTGAGATTCTTGAATCAATTCTAGAGTTTAATGTTTGGATTTTAATGTGATGTGTATTGAATTCTAATAATTTTTATCTTGTTTTTTTTTTGGCATTGGCGCAAAAGGTACTTGATGTTTGCCTGCTCTACAATCAATCAATGGGTCTGAAGGATGGAGAGAAGATGTAAAATATTATTGGAATGCTAGGAAGGAGGTGTTTTATGGGTGTTTGGTTTGTGGGTGGTTTATAGGGGTTAGGTTTGTTGGGATATGTCATTGAAGCTATCTATGATGCATGCCCCTTTTGGTTGTAGGAAGAGAAAATAGGCGATGGTTTCTCAGGAGTAAGTTTTTGACGATGTTGGGGAAAAGTTGCTTGTAGGAAGATTATGTCGTCGTAGTCTGAGAGCTGTGTAGAGAGCTGTGTACGAATTTCATTTAGAAATGGAGTAATTGAAAGTAGGAGAAGGTCAAAAGTAAGGAGAGTCGTTGAAGGAAGTAAGAGGATGGATGAGTACCTAGTGAAGGAAGGGGGAGATTATGATAAAGCTATTGGCCTAGTTCTTTATGCCCTTAGTTCTGTACACAAACTTCTATGTATGATCTGTGCTGTGATTGTATAGATAATGAATCTTGACTTGAAAGCGTGGATAGGAGAAATTAAGAATCTCATGCAACCGCCAAGTTTGCCCTCCCATCCCTCCCTCTCCTAAGTTACAAAACCAATGCTAATTAGATAACAAGAAGCGTTAGGACTCCAGAAATTGATTTTAATGTGTCTTCTCAAGAAGTACAAGTGTCTAAAACTGTCCCAAAAAGTCATTCTCCTCTCCTTTTACCCACCCTTGACCTACACCACCACCATACATCCCCCTTGATCTCACATAACCTAAGGTAACAACCAACCCACACAAAAACCATCCCAATCTTGCCATTTTTCTCGTCAAAACATTGATTTTTGCATTAAACATCATGCCCCAACTCTAAGAATCATTTCCCATCATCAAAACCCCCAAAATCCCCAATTTCAAAAAATGACTTTCAAGACTCCAGGTCAACCTCAACTCAAGTTGACTTTCTCCCCAACCCGAAGTTCTTCAAGAAACAGATCTGCAACAAAACTTTTGAAAACCCACAAATCACGAGGCTCTGGGGATGTTGGTTGGTGGATCGGCCATGGGGGATGGTTATTCCGGGATCCGGAGTTCTTCCGAAGATGACCTGAACTTATGCGAACTTTTGGAAAATCAGATCTGCAACAAAAGGAAATGGAAGGGTTCAGTCACGAGGTTGTTCTGTTGGTGGTTGGTGCTTCGGAAGAGGGTTATGGTTGTTCCGGTGGGGATCCGGGGTTCTGCCGGTCGGGTCGGAGGTTGGTCTGCTAGACTTGCCCCATCAAATTAAATCACCTGGGCACTACATTGTCACACTACCTCACCTCTATCTGTCCCTTAACTCAAACCTTGACAATCTTCTTAAAGCATCTATTTCTCTATCATCTAAAAATGAATATAAATCAAAGTGGCCTGGACTTCAAGCACCTTTGTTTTGGGGGTTGAGTGCTCATACTAATGATCTCTCTTTGAAGGTGGAATATATACCTAGTGGCTTCTGGGCATCTGATATAATCTGTGTATGGTTTTTCCCATTTTCATGTTTATTTTACCGAAGAAGTATGACTTTCTTGGTATTTGAAGGATTTAGGAAACTTCCCAATTTAAAGTAAGGGGGGAGAGGATTAGCGTTCTCCCATCCCTTGGCATTCCTTGCAGTCCATCCTCTTCTTCTTGAATATGTTTGTTTCCTGGCCGATTTCGTACATTTACTTCGAGTGGAGGATTGCTTGGTCAATGGCGCAGAGAGAGATAGGTTGGTTTGGTGGTTTTGTTTTACTGCCTAGAATAGGTAGTTATGCTTTGGGGCACCTCTGTGAGTGCGGGGTTGATTTTCGAGGGTAGAATTACAAATGCGGTAAGCGCCCAGTGGTGTGACGCCCATCGGACTTGGTTCTTATTGATATCATCATTTGATAAGGCCATTCCTTCTGAAGTGTTTTCTTCCTCATAGGTCTCTCTCTCGGTATATTTCCATTTTTTGGAAATGAGCTTTTGTTGAGTTAGTTTTGAGTATCTGAATCCCAGTTGCGCAAGGGGCTTGATTTGTTTAGAATTAGAGAATTCTCTTGTAGCTTATGCCACATATATTTGATGCTATACAACGCTCTGCCGGAGCGAGGAGGGGAACTATCCATCCACAATCTGCTGAGATCAGAGAGGGTGTTCGAAGCTCTACCAGTATCCGGTATCCTTCCGCCCATCCTATGCACATGCCGTGGAAGTGGTAAATCGCCAAATAGTATCTAAAAAGTTTTTCTATCCAGTCCGCAAGTTCCTACTCTACTTTTATCCACCTATCGCCGGCATGCCCTTCCTGCTTCATTCAAACACCTCAGGCAGTGGTATTAACAACTGCATCTATCGGATGGTGTGATAAGCTCATATCATTCTACGGTAGAAATGATGACAAGAAGAACACTATTACTTCTCCGCTCCACCAGAAGACTTTCGGGTACTTTCCACTGGGATCAGCTTTTCACGCCATAACCAAATCTTGGCAGTTCTTGAGAAGAAGGTGTGAGCCTATCAGCATGACTAGCCAGGGCTTTCGATAATCAGCTTATGAATATGCATCACTTGCGACGAATAAGTATGAAATATCCCTGAATATTTTGGAAAACTTCTCTCCACAAGCATTGAAGGTGTGTTGGTATTGGTTGCCCAATTCATTGTGTCTTGCGCCTCGCTCAAAATGCTGAAAGATATGTTGATAATGGTACACAGAGAGAAAGGAAAAGGGGATGGAAGGGCTTGTTGTGGGCGAAGATATAACAATCCTAGTATCATCATCACTTTCAGTACCCGATACCCCTAATTCGACAAGTCGGTATATGCTAGGGAGGAAAAACTACAGATTCTTGGCGATTGATGGCGACTGGGCCATTGTCATAACGGACTTCGAAGAATTCAAGACAGGGGATAGGGTCAGATGATTTCGGTATAGCTCATTGGGATGCCATCGGCCGAGTATTCTGGGTGGTTTCTCCTCCAGCCCAGCATTTGTCTTTATGTTTCCCTCGGTGTACTTTGCCTGATCCGGGCGCCTTTCCACTTTGTATCCCACATCGTGTTATGCTCGTATCTTTGTTTCCAATATATTCGAGGATTGTCTTCGGACTCCCATGTTCCAGTCGTCTCTGCCAGGCTCGCTTTCTTCTTTTTTGGTCTACTCGCTCCACACGTCTCTTGGTGGAATTTGTATTCATTTCTTCAATCCGAAAAGCTCACAGTCAGCACTTCTTGCTCTTCAATAACACTATAGGGAGAAAGGATTGATTGTACCTGCTCTGGATACTGCCTGCAATCGATATCCATGCATCTCTCTTTCTAATAGAGCCCTCTCGATATCTATTTCCTTCGTTTCCACTCCGCTTGTCTTCCCTTCAAAGATTGTATAGAGTTCGTTGGTCTGATAGAAAAGCAGTCAGCACAATAGATCAGTGGTCCGCATTCGTAATTAATAGTGTGGGAGGAAAGATTCGCCGTTGGCCGCTATGCGGGTGTTTGCCCCTCTCGTTTCCTTTGTTTCCCCTCCACAAATCTTCATCCATTCAACGGTTATAAGAGTACTTCAGTTTAGCAGATATGCCGTTACGTAAGTGACTGTGATTTGTGATGATACCGATTTAGTTAGGGTTCGGGGTCTGACCGTGGCGGCGGCGGTGACCTCTTCTGGTTTTGATTGTTAAGCAAGGTCTGCCCTTCTTAATGCTATTTTCAGAGGTGACGATTTGGAAGCAAAAATAGATTTAAGTTGCTGTGTATACCTTGCTGTGATAAAACCAAAGCTTCTCTCGATTTAACAGCTTCGGTACCCGTGGGCTTCTGTTTCTCTCAAATTCCAAGCTCTGGCTCTTCCTCGATTGCTCCATTTAATGTCCGCTACATCGTCTTTGAGCTTAGCTCTATCTTTATCGTCTCCCGTATTGTTTATTGCATTTCGGTGACTGAACTCCTCAACATGTCGAAATTGATTTCGTCGATCACTGTAGAACTCCCCAAAAGCTGAAGGTTTCTACTTATGCCTTTGTGTGAATTCTGTTTCCGTGGCTACCATATCACCAGTCCATTGTCTTCGTGTGGTAGGCGTAGCTCCAACAAACACAGCCGTCTGAAGAGATGGGGTATTCTTGATGATCGTTTGGAATCTCTTTCTTTCGCTTCCGCTCCGCAAATTATTTATTCAATGTTTATATAACTTCGGCTCGACAGATAAGCAGTTGTAAAAATGAATCAGTAATCAACGTTTCGCGGTTGTAAATGGCGTCGAAAAGAAAGCAAGGTCTCAATTGTTATATATATACTCTACAGGAAGAGATGTTCAAGCTTTAATTGATCTAACAATGCCCTCTTGGAATTTGTTTCCTGCCTTTGCCTATCTTTCACTCGTCGTTATAGTAGCAGTAACTTCATACTCGATTTAATCTACCTACAAGCTGCGACTTACTACCGGGTTTTAGCATGCGACGGTGCAACGTGTTATATGAATAATCCCCCGGAAAAGAAATCTTTGCTATTGTAACAAGGGCTAAATCTCTTCCGTCCCCTTAACGGACGTATTCGGTAAATCGATGCATATCATCCTCCACTGCCGTACGAGTTTTGTTTAACCACCAGTGATTCCTCCTTACACAATACCTTTATCTTTCTACCATGCTCCTCATTTCTTCCTTCTCCATCCCATCCCCAATATATATATATATACCTAAGTAAGCCCGCTCTTATCCCCACAGTTTTTGTTCGTAATGCCAAGGTTCCAGGGTTTCCACGCATCGGGTGGAAGAGACTGCAGCCCTCTAGGCTTTGATCGAGGAAAGCATGGCAAGATTCTTCATCTGCTGCTTTTGGTTCGATAAAAAACCTTCCTATCCTTATAGAAGAGGTCAATGACCCATGTTTCTTCTCCTTCCATTTGTTCTTCAGAATTCCAATCTCCTCCTATCCCAGTGCTTCTAGATCTTTTTGTATAGCTAGTGAGATGAGTGGGATTTGAATAAATATATAAGATTCCCATCGTTCCAAGAGTCCTGCTTCTCATCATATCTGTTGGCTCCGCATCGTAAATCATTCGCCTATATGAGTTCTTAATATAACAAGAAAGCAGACAGCATAGTAGATCAACGGTCAACGCTCAACGTTTTTTAATCATCAATAAAGAAAGAATAGATCTCAGCTGCTATGTAGATCTTATCGTGAGGGATATCTAAGCTTTACTCGATCTAATAACTTTCCTTTGGAGGTTAATTCCTTCGCTTCCGCTTCGTCAGTTCTCCATTCGACGTTTAGTAGTAGTTTATTCATAATAGATTTGAACTATTTCTAGCTAAATCTACGTGGACCATGTGATAGACCTATGGCATACCTGTTTATTAGAGAGGGGAGAGAAACCTTTGTGATAATATAAGACCAAGACACCTCATCCATTTTACCCGCTGTGTAAGGCGAGAGTCTATCTTGAAAGTTCAGTCACGTCAAGAAAGCTAATGCCACTCATAACCATGCAGAGCCTCCTCCCCGCGCGCGCGAATACCCCGTCCTATTTGCTTCCTCTTCTATCATCCTTCTCTATCTATCATTCCCCATTCATCCTTCCCCGTTTTCTTTTACTCATCCTCGTCCTTCTTACCCATCTTTTCATATCTATTGATCCTTCCTTATCTATTCATCCTTCCCTGCCCGTCTGTTGTATAATTAATCCCAAACGTATCTGATAGCTACCGGAGAGCGGCCTTTAACTTATCGTTCATAGATACCCTATCTAAAGTGCATTGCATATCGTTGTAGATCTCTTCCTTTCTCCGCTGCCATAATCATATTCATCCATTGCCCCTCCCTTAATCCTTTACGCTTCATCTTTCTTTTCGTCGGATCTTGATGTTCTTTATGCCTTGACTCGTAGAATTATCACTTCCCAGACAATAAGCCGTAGGTTGGTGAGGTAACTTCAAGAAGAAGCTATATATATTTTCTGCCATTTCGAGGAACGCCAATCTCGTCTTGTAGTCGATTTCCTGTCGTGTGCCATTTAAGATTTATATGAATAAGCAACCATTCAGCGTTCTGCAATTATCAATAACAATTTGAAGGGAAGGATAGAGAATGTATCCCTTACTGGAATTGATATTTAAGCATCTCTTGATTAAGAAAATTGCTCTCTTGGTGTGCAAGTGAACAAAATCCGGCAACGGGGTCAAATACCTGCGACGTAAGTTGATAATCGGCCGTTGAAAGAGAGGAAAGAGCTTTTGGTGGCTAAGCAGTTGATACTGTTCAGTCTTCCCTGACAGCTAGAAGTGAAAGAAAGATTAAAATCATCCTACTGACTTTGTTGTATTTATTCGATTCAATGCCATTTCTTGGATCCAGATTAACAAAGACTTACAACGAGCTCCTGTAACTGCGGTGTAAGGAAACAATCAGCTACTTGAAGAGAGAAAAGAGCTTCTGGCGGAAAAGCAGTTAGTATTCTCCCGTTACGAGCAACGACCAAAAGAATAGGATTCCGGTCACTCTGCGGATCTTGTTGTGGTAAGTACCTGTTATTCCAGTGATTCAATTGGCATTCTTCGGTGCTGAGCGACAGTCAGACGCAAGAGGAAGATTGCGATCCTTCTGCGGGTCTTTTCGTAGTAAGTACATATTATCCCCTTGTTCCTTGAATCTAAATCAATAAAACTTGACACTGAATTTGTATTCCTGCCATTTGTATTGTCGGGAAGCTGCCTAAATGTAGAAAATACCTTTTGATGGACAACTAATTGCCACTTTCCAGCTTTTAGACATGATGAAAAGCAAAGAAATATCTCAATTACCTTGTAGCCCTCATTGTAGCAAGTGTCTGTCTTTCTCTTGGTTTAATACTACTTTCTTGGTGCATAGATTAACAAAGGCAATAATAGTTTTGAAACCTTGTGGTGTACAATACTAGAGAGCTGTCAAATTGGAGGAGACTTCATTCGGTAGACCAGAAGTTACCATTATATTACACCCAGTAATAATTAGAAGCAGAAGCGTCTTATACATTCTTGTAGGGGGTGCTAATTCTTTTCTTCACTTATATGCCCCTCACTAACATTGAGATTAACACAGATATAACTGTTGGGTTGATAATCTAGGGCATGTAACAATAAGAAGCTGGTCAAATTCTGGAATCACCTTTTGGAGGATAAAAAATCAACAACCTGCTGCTCCAAGAGTTATTCAAGCTTCTGGATAAGATTAGACAAGCTTCCTGGATGTGGAACAGATATCTAGACAACATATTAAAGGTGGTATCTGGATACCTGCACCCAAAGAATATTACCACAAGATCTCTACTGGATTCAATTGAACTACCAATGGATCTTGGGGCACTCAAGAAAGTACTCCAAAACTAAGAAGAAGACAGCTTTATAATAACACATTCAGTACCTTGGTCATCAGGCCGTTCTCGAGGCAGAAACTCAGAGCACCTGGCCTCATGCCGAGACATACCCTCACACATCAAGCCTATTTAGGTTAAGTTTCAATCTTAGTGCCTTTAGTCTCGCACAAATGAGCCTTTGTTTCTTATTCCCAATCCCTTCTATTCCTCTTTTTTTTCAAAACTCAAATTTCTTTTGTTTTGTACCAACAATGTATCGATATTCATCAAAACCTCAAAACCCACCCTCCAAATGCTATACGTAAGCTAATCCATCTCCCATCCTTCTTTTCAAAATTCTACTGGTCTTTACTTGATTTCAAGTATTAAACTTGTTGCAATTGATGCTGACGCGATTTAGAAGTCCTCAAAAGGTAAGTTCGCTATCTTAGAATTTCAAACACTTCAACGCAAATCAACAACAGAAAGGACTGGCACCCATAGAACAGTTTATGAGTGACCTTCTGATACGTATTCAACTATATGGAGCAATCTAATATCAATTGCAGTAGCATCCTGCGCTCCGACCTTTCAAAATGGCTTTGCTCTCAGTAAGTATAACTCCCGCATCTACCTTTTGCCTTACACTTGTACTGACTTTATTGCAGAACATTACAAGTAAGTAATAGCAACTTTTGTCCGATTCGCAAATTCGATGAACGCATTATACACAAGTCTGTCTTCTTACTATACTTTGATACTTACTTCGGCATTGTCTTTTCGCTCATGTTCATTTGAGTCTCTGTGCTAGCGCATGAAGATGACTTCAACTCTTACAGTTTTGACAAGCGTCTGACCATGTGGAATTTCTTTTATGGTTATGGAAAATGTCCTTGGGCCAAGCCTACATATGTACCTAGTATGTATAGAGAAGGATCTGCATTATATAATGATATCTTATATCTGAACTATATAAGATTTCCTCTATGCTTTTGGCTAGTCGCCCGCAACTAAGTAGGTATACATGTATATGTACAGGCAAATCAGACAAGTGTCTCTCTTATATCATGATGCCATGCAACTAATACATCAAAAACAAAAAGTACCTCAGTGAGGTCAGGAATATCCATCTCACTGAAGCAGCCGTTGCTTCATTGCTTGGTTATAGCCGAGATGTTAATTTTCATCGGTCTCCACCCAACCTCATCGACACGATGTGAGTATTCACTATTAAACTCGCCACAACCAATAGCAAGCGCCTTTCTCCACCTTCGTGTGTCTCGCTCTTTCAATTACACACTACCTCTTATCAAATCTTTGATATCGAATTTCTTCTCATATTGTTGTCGATCTTTTCTGCTCTGCTTGCTTTTCACACCAAAAGATTGCAATCAATTTCACTAGCTCTAATTCAACACAATACCCCATCACTACTTCCTGGTCTCGCACAAGAATATTTTCTGTCAATACCTATCATTCTCGCACACAAGAGCATTTGCTATCGATTCCTCCTACTCTCGCACAATACTTCATCAATACTTTCTGCTGTCGCAGCAAGTTACCGCTGTCGATTTTTCCCTTTTTCGCACGAGCTTCCATCAAATTTCCTACTCTCGCACACGACAGAATAAGTTTGGTGTCAATTATTTTCGCTCCCTCACGAAAGTTGCCGTCGATCCTTTCTACAACCGTACAATACAATTACTCTCAATTCTGAAGCCAGAACCTATTTTCAATATTCTCGGTACCTTATACTCTTTCGAAGGCTCAAGTTAACCGTCGACTGAGAGCTTATTCGATCAAACTACAAATATGACTTCCTCCTTGATACCTACCTCTCTCATTATCTCAATCTTAACACTACCCCGACTTCCATACCCTTTCATACTTCACCGGCCTGCTGGGCTTACGACCTCTCTTATTCTCACATTCAACAAAACTCTTCCTACATCTCGCAGAAAATTACAATCGGTTCTGAAGCCAGAATATCCTCGACAAATACCTACTCACTGGCTCTTGTTGGGACGACGCCAGGGTTTCCGCTTGACAGGGCTTCACTGTTTCTTTCCATCTACAAGGAGATAAATCCCTCAAAGCAGCCCAACTCTCCATGTCACCGATTCTGCAGTAGAGTTTCAATAATATCCATTTGTTATTGCTCAATAGAAGCTTGCCGTATTCTTAAGCAGCTGCAACGACTTTTCACTATCTAAATACTCGTACGAAGCCCCTAGAATTGCCGAGTCTCCGCAAGCTAGTTTAGTCCTATTTTACCATACTAGAACAGCTTCCTTGTACGATCTTCCAATCGCCTCATTCTCATCTACTCAACGTCTTTTTGCCATTAAATTATCGGTTTTCAAGCTCTAACCGTATCATACACCTTTCTCTACTTTAATTTGCTATCCCTTTACTCTTTCACTAAGATAATTTTAACTTCAGTTCAAACTTTGCTTCTGTTGAAGAGCATTCACTGAGGCATTCTTTTACGCCAATAATCGTCGTCTTTTATCCGATTCTAAGAGGGCTGTCTCTTCAGTAGCGAGTGGTTACGATACCAATCGTACGACAAGCTTCATTACACCACATACTCCTCATAACTTTCTAATCCATACCTCTTACAACTCTTAAAGAAAGCGTCTTGATAATATATTATCAATTATATATCTTAGAGAACTAAGCAATCTACCTATCTCTTTATTTGTCAGTTTTCCACTTCTACCCTGAAATACTCATTTCTTATATAATGCCAGTTTTCAAAAATTCTTGCTAACTGCTTGTACAGGGTCTTCTGAAGCTCAATATATCTTCAAAGTACGTATGTCCCCTTTATCTCTCCAGCAGATGAATTTCTCACGCTCCACGAGATGTCATTCCCCATCCATTTTTCTTAGGCGAGAATATCCGCTCCTTCCCTGCACCAATCGTTTCAGATGTCTTTGTTTCACCACTGACACATCCAGAAGACAAATGGCGGCCAATACCGAAGAGATGGCCGGTTTCCGCCAGGAAACACAATATTTCTTGGCAGGAAACCGTGCCGAAATGGAATTCATAATCATCGAAAGTACGAATCGAATTTTGGCGGGCACGGCCCTGCCCCATGAAGCCTACTACTGGCAAGAAAGAATTATCGCCCTCCAAAGGGAATTCATGGTTAGTAATCATCTCCGCCTTCACGTGCGTATGGGATGTTTCAATGTTTGAAATGATTTAGATCATTGAAAGTGCTAAGTTGATGGGCAAGGCAAATGAGACTTTTCAATCTTCAAAAGAAGATTGTCGATTTCCTAGTAACATATGCTGACGTGAACAGGACCTTTTGAACCAATACCTTGAAGCAGGAGGCATGGTGCTTGCGGCACCTGTTTTGTATGGTGACCTACGTAGGTCTACTCATTCCTTACGGTTTTGCATTGAACTTTTCTAACCCTATTTCACATATAGTCCTTGGAATACCAGCGATTCGCCCGTCAAGAATTCACCTCCTCTCGAGGTTCCACCGGAGATTCGAAGCCGGGGATGAATTACCCACATATCTTCAGTATCTCACCCGAAGACCCGGTCAGGGGGTTAATGTTGATGACCTGGCTGTTGAAAACCAGCGGGGGGATAGGAATCAATGTAAGTGCTAGCCTCCAATCCGTCACGGGATTCATGTTTGCCTACTTTACCTTCATTAGTCTGTCAATCTTCTCTTTATTATAGCTGACTCCAGCGCTGGCTCTAGTGAGAAGACTGCTCCCGGGAGCACTTGACGAGAGGAGAGAGGACCCCGCGATCTGGAAGTGGTTATTCTGTGATCTTAGAGAGGGGGAAGACGCCAACACGGTAGTGACGGACAAAACTCGGTGGGGATGGGGTGGGAAGTTTACCTGGGGAATTCCTTTGGAGGCTGGAGAGCAATGGGGAGGAGGCCAGCTGGTACTTGGTCGAGAAGAAGAGACTTTCTTGTTGTTGTAGGGAGGACCTCGGATGCAGTATGGGGATGGGGGCTGATTCCGGCGTGGATCAGCAGCTGCCAAGACACGGTTCGCATCGTGACACTCGCGCTCCTTCCCGCTTAGGGCCTCTGCTGTTGATGATGGTCAGTGGTGGATAGGTTGCTGGTATTTCATGGGTTTACGAATTCACGACGAGACGCGACGATGACACGAACACCTTGTTTCACTTCATTCTGTTTATATATTGATGAATTTCAATTGGCACCAGCCGCGTTGGAATTTATCTCGCATGGTTTTCAAGAAGTATAGAGGACGTGGGGCATGGTGTAAAAGTCATTGGGTTTAATACCATCGTTGCATTTGCTTTCGCGTTGCGCGCTGGATTTTATTATGGAAGGTATTTCACTACAGTTGATACCCGTTAAAATTAATGTAGTTAGCCACTATTTCTCTCCCAAGGGATCTTTCTATCGTAGAATGTGATCTCATAAGTTATAATATGATATAAATTTCGTGATGCACGATACAAGCTGAGCATATCTACCGTCGATTCGTGGATTGATAGGGCAGACTTATTCCAACATCCAACAATGAATGACGTCTCACAAATCTGCATAATGTACTGAGTCTATCCAATAGATTCAATTGGGTTATAGGACCTACTAAATTCTGTGTTTTGGACGTGTTTTGGACGATTCACTCTGTTTGTTATACTCGATTCATGTGTTCCGCCGAATTTATTTGGAATAATCGAACTGAAGGTTTGGAATACTACACTTATTTGGAACATGAAACTATCCATGGATATCCAAAGACTCCCTGGCCACCTGATATTGTCCCGATATGAACAGAAATGTCGACGGGTGAAAGTTTTGAATTCACCTGAATAACATCAATGTTTTTATTTTCCACGTTTAACTTTAGAGAGTTGCTGCACAACCGAAACGACAACAGCATCTTCTCAACGGCAACACCAGCAACAGCAACAGTAACAATATCTTCTAGAGAGCCAGCAAGTCGACGGAGACTAGATTACACGCCAGTTAGAGTAGAGACGACCTTCCGCTGCATTATCTTGCCTTCAATCTAGGCGTTAACAAGTATCAATCTCGCCGCCCGGTTTCAAGTTACTCCCGGAATCAACTCCAAGATTATCTGCTGGGCGAATAGTTTTGACATGATCTCTGAAAACCCTCAAGTAAACTAATAAACGACACCAAGCTACTAATTCAATACAATAAATTAGGGTCTATGAAATGTTTTATTGTACGCATGTATCGAGCCTTCACGAACCCATAAATATTTCAACCAAGAAACACTCACCTTCTCTTATTCCTTTCCTACTACCCGCCTGAACCCAATTTTATAAATCTGAGGTTATTATGCAGATCCCCTCAAAGCAAGAGACTTCTGCTACCGTTGATAGCATTGGATTTTCTAGCAACATGACTTTTGCCTATTGGCTTTGGAATTGAAATCGACAACAATGGTGGAGGTAGCTGAGGGAATAGCAGGTTGCAATTGTGGGCGGATCTGCCGAATGGTTGTCACAGGCCCTCAGCAGCCCATAACTGTTTACAATTGTGCTAATATTGCTTCAGATTGTACTAAAATTGCCAGTTTCTCACTTCAGGGGATCGAAATCATCCTTCAAATCCAAATATGGCTTTCGCCATAAGAGAATGACGAGACGACCATAACATTCTACTCACTTGCTGTTGCTGCCGCAATGACCTACATCAGGATTATAATTAGCACGAAAACCATACATCTGCCTCCATTCAACCATGTTAAGTTTTTCTACCAGGACTAGCCTATCCTTGAGATCCCAAAATAGCACAGTTTGGTCTTTATTTGACCGCACAGAAGCCCTCGGAGGTTTGATGTTATTTATTTCAAGTACATTGATTTGCAAGCCCTCCTGAATAGCAAGTGGGTGTGGTTTTATACATGGGGATTTGACGGCACAAAAAATGGTCTAGACCCATATTTCTGCTAATTAACTAAAGGAAGGGCGGTATTCTGGATCCCATCTACCCCCGCCCCAGGAAAACCCCCAAAGGTCTTAGCGTGTTGTGGAAGTCACCCTAAAAGTCTTCCAACTTGCGATTCATCTCAAGTCTGCATAAATAGCGTTGGACTTTTCGGGGATTGAAATGCTAAAATGGGGAGTGTTTTGGAGGGTGAGTATGTGGGTTGGATGGGGGTGAAGAGGGTTATTGGGTGTAAGGAGCCACACAATTTTGGTATGGTTAGTGAGAGGAAGTTTACACAATGGGTTGAAAGGGAGAGATAATGGGGCGAGTGGGGAGGGGAGCGAAGAGGAGAATAGTTAGTTTGGGGACGAGGGAATTGCTGAAGTGGGGAAGGAGGAATGGTCTGTAGTATGACACCAAGAGGTGGCGGGCGTTGAAAGAAGGATGATGGGGAACAATTAGAAGGCTATCGAAGGAGATAAGGGAGAAACGATATCTGAGAGCAACGGTTTAACTTAAACCGTTTAAGTATATGCCTTTTCAAACTCAGTTTGAACATTGAATTTGAGTAGCTAGGTTCGTAATATTCATACTGCCTTATATCTATCATATGAATATAGCCACACCATTTAACATAATTCGATACTGGTGATCTGTACCTGGTACTATCTTCTGATAAATAATAGAGATGAAATGAACCAAATACACGTTGCAAGAAACAGCATTGATACAGCAATAAACAAAATAATTAACACAAGATCAGACCTTTCAAAAACCTTGGGCCAACAGACCTCGCCCAAGCCCTATGTCCTGCAGATGTAACGCCAAATAGTCCAAAACCCTCCAATTCCTAGCCTAGCTGCAAATCCTTATAATATCCAACCATAACCGTCCATTCTCATAAAGTTTCACATCTATTCAATTGAGAAAGTCGCAGTAGAATCAGGAGTGAAGATGATAGATACTGAGACAATGCCAACATCAGACCAAAGATTTGACTTCGTCATATCATTCCCTCCTTCCCCCCTTCAATTTTACCCTCCTTTCTTGTATCATATCCTTCTCTTAAAATTTCGGATCTCTCTCAATATAATTTCTCTCTCCCCTTCTCAAATCCCTTCGATCCTTCCTTCTCCAATTATAAGTCGACATTCTTATCTACCACTAAACTTCACTTTCATCAAATATCCATCGTCGAAGGAGGCTATTAAGCCCTTCAGAATATTTTGGGTTGTCCTTGCTTGAGTTAACGTCAAACTCAAGCTCCACTGCCTTCCCTGATGCTTCATAAGAATCTTCATCTTCCCATTCTTCAGACACTTCTGATTGTTCGTCCTCAATTTCCTCGCCCATGTCTATTATACCTCCCCAAGCCCCCACATCTTTAAAAAACTCCTCATCATCATCTTGTGCAATTTTCAAAAAGAAAACCTTTCCCGAATCATATGCCAGAGCTATTATTCCCCTATAACTATATGTACAAGTAGCTCGATACTCATGAGGGAGCCAAAGCACCTCTCGCCAGCCATCATCTACTCTTTCAGCTATCCAGTAATTTCGTACACAGTATCGATCAGGTATTGATAATGTCTTGAACTGAGCATTGTTCTCGTGTGGAAGTACTGAATTGCCAGTCGCCACATTCCAAACGTAAGCTTTGTCGCAACTAAACTGAAAACGTAGAAACTCGTCATTTGATGAAAATTCTAGCGAGGCGTGTTCTAGATCTGTGTTGTCGTTTTTCTTCGAGGACATGGTTCTCAGAAACTCACCTTTCTTAACATCCCAGAGATTGGCTGAGATTTCCTCGCAGTCCCTGAGATAGCAGGCAGCTAGTACTCGGTAATTTGATGAACAAGCTAAATAAGGGGTATCTTCGTCACCAATATTAATGGTTGACAATAATTCGCCTGTTTGTACATCCCAAAGTTTGCATTGACCAAACCGTGATGCAATTATAATCCTGCTGTCTGGCGAAAAGGTCCAGGACATCTTCATCCCTTTAAAATCCCTAAAACCTTTCAGTTCATGTAATACTTTGCCCGTAGCCGTATCGAAAAGCGTAATGATGTAAAAATCCGTGGAAGCTATTATTTCATCGTTCGGCGAAAACAAAACCGGAAATAGTTCAAATTCTCGCCCATTTAGACATGGTTTTGCCTCAAGCTTGTGACGAATACCAGTTTTCACATTCCAAAGTCGAATTTTCAATCCCAAATACACTGCAGCTACAAATCTACCATTTGGCGAAAACCAAACTCTCACAACTCGCTTAATATTATCTCGGACTGGACTTTTGTTAATGATAGGTCTAATATTCCAAAGCCGAGTTGTTCCATCGTTAGAGCATGAAGCTAATTTCGTACCATCTGGAGAAAAAACAATGGAGTTTATCATATCTGAATGACCACGGAGTATCTGCAACAATTCGCCGGATGTATCCCGGAGGCGGATCGTTGCCGCTCCTATATCAGAGCCGAAAGCTATCATCTGGCCATTCGGTGAGAGGGCCATACAACTTATTCGAGAGTCTTGAAGTGTCTGTAATGACCTCCCTGTGACTCTGTTCCAAAGCCGAACATACAGTTCACCCATTGGAGCTAGCATATTTCTGTATGGCGAGAACACAACCGATTTTAAATAATCATATATGGGTTGGTCAGATGTCCACAGCAATTCATAACCAGTTGTTGAATTCCAAAGCCAAAATGTTCCATCTTTATCACCTACAACTACCTTCTTGCTGTCCGCGGTGAAACGAATTAAACCTGGTTTATCACAGATCACGTCGTCGAATGTATGCAATAGTCTGCCTGTTTTTGTCTCCCAAAGTCGAACTGTATTATCATCCGAAATTGAAGCAAGTACTTCGTTATTTGGCGAAAATACAACTCGGTATGTTGCACTCGAATGACTTTGAAGCTCAGACGGTGACGGAAAAGATTGATTTGCTTGTGCATTCCAAAGTAGGATCGTTCCATCATCACAACCTGAAGCCATCATTTTGCTGTCGGATGAGAAAACTATTGAACTTGTCGGTTCTGAACGAGCCTTAAATATATAAGGCTTGCCGGTCCTTGTTTCCCAAAGCAAAATTGCATTGTTAGAGCTCATGGCCACAAGTTTAAGATCAGGAGAAAAGCCAAAAAATCCATTATTTTCGCCATTTTCAAATTTTTGTAGCAATATACCAGTTGCTACATCCCAAACTTGAATTGTTCCAGCATTTCTAGATCCGGAAGCAACCATTGTTCCATCTGATGAGAAGGCAACAACATCTTGAGCTTCAGCCGATCTACCTTCAAGTATTCGAACCCTAGAGCTCCAATACGATCGTTTTTTTGAGATTTCATAAAGCCAGTTGGGTATGCATCTTTGAAATGTTAGTCGAACAATACTTTTTTGGGGGGCAAAGAAGAGGGCCGACGAGTATATTTGAAGAGGAGCCTGTTCAATCCCTGCTTGGTTGTGGAGGATAAACTGCTTGGCATCATGAACGAAAGCATATAGTGCCGGATTTTCAATGTGCTTTGCTACCCATTAGCAAGATTCTCAACACCAGAGAAAAGATACAAGAGAACAAAAAGTCCGCTTACTGAAGTATGAGATTCCAGAGAGTTTATTGCAATGATGGAGTCTGAAAATCTTTCCATCAAGCTCATAGCTTCAAGCCAATGAAGAAAATGTTTCAGTAAAAAGTTATGAAGATTGCGATTGTCACACTCCACAACATTGCCTTTCTCGAAGTGGTCAATCCAGTGACGACATGGATATTCGACACGCAGCAGATACTTTGCTTTCTTCTCCGTATCGATCTCAGCAATACGAGTACCGAACTCTTTTATCTCACATCCATTCATTTTCAGACTCTTCATCATAGATACTAAGCACCTCACATATAGTTCTCTGTGGGCTTTCCGTTCTTGAAAATCAAATGCTCGTATTTTCAAATATTGTTGGAAAGTTCTGACAAGAAACAGTGGCCTCAAGGAACCATATGTGTAAAAAGAATAGCAGAAGACAATTCCTTCAATGGCAAGAATAACAAAAAACTCATCGAAAAACAACCCTCGGGCCAAGTTGAGAAAAATAATTGTAAGAAGATAGAAAAACACCAAGCCGAAAGGGAACTCTCGACTTTTTGTCTCCAATATCGCCTCCATCGCAATTAGGAATCGACTGACAAGATGGCTAAGGAGTATAGGAGACGTAAGAGGCGAAATGCTTCGGAGATGGTCCGTTAGTGATCGGTGAATGAACTGAAATCGACCGCCAACACTTGTTATGATATGTTCAAGGTCCCGAATGTGTGACTCAACCTCAGTATAAGTGGCATCGATCATCATAGCGATCTCCGGAATTTTCAAAGGACACATAGCAGTGCAAATGCATCGAATTATCTTGAAAGAAATTTCGCGCCTAGACTTTGGTATGTTCAACAGAATTCGATTATACAAATCATCCAATCCTTTTGGTAGCCATGTTGTAGCGGAGTCGGGATGACTGATGATCTCTCCCAACATTCTCGAATCGTTGTTTAATTCTCTGACTGCTAAACCAACCCATAAGAATGTTCCATCAGCACGGTCAAGTAGAAGCCGCTTTAGATTCTCTTTATGATCTTCAAACCCCTTAATCCGACCGACACTGTCCGAGACAAAAACCTTGACATCTTCCAATCGCTTTTCCCTATATTCGTGGTCCAGATTATCCAGGTCGATGTACAACTCCGCTTGAACTTTATCTTTTAAGTGGCGACTAACAAGAACTGTCTTGAGTTTGCCTCGATCCCTCTCTCCGGTGTCTCCATAAAATCCTTCGAATTTTGCTTTAAGAAACTTGATTGAGTCCTCATCGCATTCATCAAGTCCGTCCAGAATGAAAAGTATGTTTTTTGGAAACTTGCTGACCATAGATTTGAAGATTCGCCATAAGTTTTCCTTGTGAGAATTACTGACAAGGCTTTGATGTCGCTGACGGTAGTATTCAAATTCCATCAAAATATCCTCATATAAGTCGCTGTGTGCCTTTAAAAGCTGACATAGCAAGCTTCGAAGGACACACAATGATGTGTTGCGTTGAGAGTTGCTATTGTCGCAGTAGTACTCCAAAACCAAATGCTCGGGCAGCTGAAGGTTCATACACAAAGCCCAACGGTTCGCCAAATACATAGAAAGATAAGTTTTGCCTTTTCCAGGACCACCTTGTATCCAAAGGAAATTTTTGGAACCTGGGCCCCACCTTTGCTCAAAAAACTCGATCTCCTTGACCTCCTTAATCCATTCACAGGTGCTCTTAACTCGATTACCGTTGCGACTACATATCCCTCCTCTATCGGCTTCGGGGTGTGTCAGAAATAATGCATGGTAACATTTATCCTGCTTCTTCTTTTGTTCTCGAATCACTGTCAAAATCCGATGAAATTAGCCTCGAAAGTTGATAGAATTGGGGTTCACAAAGCATTTTGGGATACTTGCAGTCGAGGCGTAAAATATTTAAATTCCCCGCTATTGGGCCATTGATCTGAATATTCTCTTTCCCTGCCAACTTGTTTCCACTTGCAGAGAAGGATGAGATACCTGAAGCCATCTAATAGTCGGAAGTTGGAATAGGAGGTGACAAAACCTTAGTGGTATTTGGAAATGTTTGTGGCAACGAAAGGATTCAAACACGCTCAAGCTGTAGCTCGTATCAACCGTAAGAGAGGGTAAAGTTGATTAAATAAGTCGAAGAATCCAAGCAATCAAACAAACATGGTTCCATTGCCACAAGCAGCCTGAGTGTGCATAACTAGTTAGGTAAGGTCACTTCGCCTTTTCTTTCTTGCGAAACGCTTCTTTTTTTTGGAAATCTTCATATTTTCGATTTGTTAATCTTTGAACAATTTCACAAGTACATTTCTAATTTATAGCTTTAACTGTTAGTATAGATTGAAGTTTAAAAAATATTTATAATATATATTTTTTTTTAATACAATGTCAAGAAAATAACTTCTTCTAAAATATGTAAAAAGCATAGGAGATTGATTAAAGTAGAAGTAGCTTCGTAGTGTTCTACGTACTATTTTCTTATACCACAGGTGCGCCCGATTAATCAATCGGACGCCCAGTTCTAATGGGGCTTAACAGATATTTAGATTGTCTCCTCCATCCATTACCAAAAGATTGAGGAGCCTCGGTGAAACTTTTTGCATTCCTAGAATCAGCCTTAAAGAGTCACGAACACGTCAGCCCTTAGTCCTTTTAGTTGACCTCAACAGCTAGTGATATGTTTCAAATACGGAGTTGAAGTGGTGAAAAGATAGAGAATAAGGAAGGGATATGAAATATAGTTTTGGATCAAATCCTTTCAAGCTTTTAGAAAATATATATCGCATAACCTCTGTTTAGCCAATGTAAGTGTGAAGAGCCCCTTCTTTCATGTATCAATTTGCATGTAGTTGGAAAAAGTCACCTGCTCCCCTCCAGTCCATCCTGAACAAAATTGTAGGGGATGAACGTTTGAAAAGTTCGCATCGCATCATTCTTTTGGCAAGTGACACTGGTTATGCATGGAGCTGCAATAGGTTACAGGCGCAGCAGCCAAATCCAATTATACCCATGATCAATAAATTGCTTGCAGCTGCAGGCATAAATGGATTAAAAACCTCGTTTTCAATGAATTAAGTACAATCCTTATATCATATAATCGTATATGCATGAGCAGGCTGCTGTAACTCTCAGCAGAATTCGACTTTTCTTTAATCGTTCCCATTGTCGGCTGGACTTGTGGCAACTATTATTGTAAATTCCTATGCTCAAGACAGAATGGTAATCTTTCTCAGCATTAAACTGGAGAACAAACATACTAACAGTGAGCTTTAGGCTGGACTCGAGGTTATTGGAGCTATCTCTGCCGTGTCAACCTTGCTAGAATCGACAATCGGGCTCATCGAAAGGCTTCGCAAGACGTACGATGACCAGAAGAATTCTACCCAAACTCTCGAAAGACACGTCGTCGACATCCAAGGAATTCTCAAAATTCTAGACCTTGTCAAGCATGTACCTGATTTAAGGACGGCCGAGGTTCTTTCCGAAATCGAAAACATTCGCATGATAGCTAGAAAAATTATTGGTAGCTTGGAGGTGATGATTCCAGGGGAGAAAGGTCAAGCACGTCGATTTGCCCATCAACTTACACGAGGGACACAAGAAAAGGAGGCACTAGCCAAGCTCATGGAGAGACTAGATCGCGCAAAATCAAATCTAGGCTTAAGTCTACACCTTGTCAACGTAGGAGTTACACGGTTCGTCGGTAATAGTGTTGCGATAAACAAGGATATTCTGACTCGGATTGACACGCTACTTCGGAATACAATTGGAGAAGACGGAGGGCTAAAGATTGCTGATTTGATCAAGAATCGACCGCTTGAAGGTACGCTGATCCGCCTATTCTGGAGCAAGACTAACAGGTAGAAGGTGACGGTTTGGTACATATTGACACCGGGGATCTTGAATTGAGAATGGCCGACAATGACCTAGCGAAGGAACATTCAGAGGATGCAAGCTCAACTTCCAGCCAGATTGTGTTGGGCAATGTGACGAAGGATCAAGCTTTCCAAATTAATGGTTCCGTCGGCGAAGGTAGATGGTGGAAGGTCAATAAACTAGAGATTCGGGACAACGAAGCTGCTGGAACTAGTATACAAGTCAACCATGCTGTTTCTGAAGATACCATCCAAACATTATTGGCGCATAACGATCGAAGGCGGACTGCCGGTGGTATGGCAACTAATTTAGAGATTGGCGTAAGTCTACTACTTGTGTTTTTAGTTTTTCTTGCGGTATGGTTTTGGTGGAATTCCCTCGGGGGTATGGCCGCATGTACGATTCTCTAGTATCGCGAAAGGTTTAAATAAATTTTACTACTGGTTCCGAACAAACAGGGAAAGGCTGGATGGAAACTTTTTATTTCACCGTTTATATAGTGTATATTTTCGGTGTGCGTTGGCCATGGTGCTTGGTATTACTGTTTTGGACACGTACTATTTGTTTACCTACGAACATTGGATGGATATGAGTACCCCGTGCGGATCCATCAATGAGAACAGATACAAATTGAATAAGAAATTGAGAACGGACTGCATAGACTGAATCTCCTGTTGTCCAGAGTGACATAAATTTTACTTGACGAGAGGAAAAATGGGATCATGGAGCACAGGAGAATGTAAACATTCAATTCGTTTCACATACAAAGGGTATATATAAAGCTTTTAAAACACGTGCTCTAGTCTAGAATAGCACTAGTCTAGAATAGCACTAGTCTATACGGCAGTACTCTATAAGTATACGCTACTCTCCTGTACAATAATTAATACTACACACTTCTTGCATATATATACACTCTAGTCCAACAAAAACTCTTGAAACATGGGGCACCTGGATCCACGATGACTTGAATAATAGACACAGCAAAAGAAGATAAAATAGCATCAAAGTTGCGAAAAGTTCCTTGCCAGTTATATAGTAACGAGATAAGTTTTGACGATTTCTCAATACCAACTCGGAACTTTAGAGTGTACTTACATCTCCAGTCACTCGACCTATCATCATCCCCTTCAACTCTTTTCGTTTGCTCCTGACTCTCCCCAGCCCCCAGTTCTCGTTTCCCCGAAAACCAAAAGCTAAACCACGAATCAATCCCAATCAAAATGAAAATAACCCCACGCTCACCCGTTGAGCCCTCGTAAATCTTCCTTTAACCATCACTTTTAATATAAGCACATCAAAAAACCAAGTAGAAAAACAGACGTTCACGAGTCTGATAATGAAATCAGCAGTGGCCCACCATCAACAGTGATAGACACGAATTTGTGGTCATTGCTATCACGAGTAACAAGCGATATCTACGCAATGATAATTCGGACTTGGAGAGCTAAGAAACTCCTACTCCTACTGGATCTGGATGAACACAATGCGAGCCAGCTAACCGCAATAAAACTTTAACGAAGAATCTTTCAATCCAGAACTACTGGTATTGATCTACTTACTACTGTTAATCCATTTAATCACTCTTCCCAACAAACCAACCAATCGCTCTCAGAGCCCAGAACTACTGGTACTACATCCATTCTTTCTTTCCACGGCGCCTCCCAACTGCCCTCCGAACAACACAGTCCACAACTGTTCTCCAAGCCTCCCCAATCCCCAACTCCACTAGAAATTCCAGACTTCCCCATATCACCATGCTGTATCCTGATGCCCAAGTAATCACAAAAAGAATGAACAATACCATGGATACCAACCCCATAACCAACGAAGACTATTAATCATATCAAGCCATCACTATAAGTGCATTGACATATATGCACAATTATAACATATGATAGCAAGCATATTATATCCATTAAGTTCCCCCTTCCCCCTTCCACATTCCACACCGCGCACTCATTTCTCTTTTTCCCCTTCTCCCTTTACGTCGAGCCTAATTTCAGAAAGGCAAGTCAAGTTATTAATACATATATATACACACAGCCCCGGTCTCTCTCAAGTATTCTCCTCCCCCCCGCAAAGCTGAGCCAAAGTAAATCAAGCCACTTTATATCCTTTCCATCTCCCATTTTCTTTCTCCCCACACTTCTTCATAAAGCCATCGATCAAAATCGCACCCATTTTTGGCAAATGCATGTAATTTTTTCTCGCTTCCTCTTTCTCCCTCTTCTTATCCTGCTTCCCAAACAAACAAAATTCAAGCGAGCAGCAACAACAGCGAACGGGGTATAACCTCAATCAAACAAAAGCAACCAACCATCAGCGCGCGACCCAAAGACGAATCATTCGAATTAAAAAAAATGAGAAACGCCTCCCGCATTCCCAATTCGACAGGAAAACAGACAAGCCAAACCGAAGCCGTGGTAAAATCGGCAACATAGTAACAAGAAGACCGCCACTCATCTGTGCCGTAGTATTAAAGCGTTCTAGATTCCCGATAACAACAATGCTGAACGCCTTTCCTTTCTTTCCCGTTCTCTTTCCCGTTCCATACTAGTCATCCCATCTCCCGTCCATCAAAGAAAACGCGAAATCGGGGGTTACTTTAGTGTAGCGTAATCCGTGTCGTATATACATAATCGTCGTAATGTATCTTTCATCCAGTGAGTGTAGTATCACCCTCTCCTTCCTCATCTTCATCTTTCCTCTCAGCAACAGCTTGATGTGCCGCTCTCTCGGCATATATTCTTTCTCTACCTACTTCGGCAGCATGTAGACTATCGATATAAGTTGTGAACTTCACGATTTCGCGAAGCAAGTATGAGGATTTCTTCTCCCAATTAGCCATTGCCTTTTGAGCGTTAGGGTGACGTGGTGTGTACTGCATTACGTTAGTCAGAACTTGACACAGGGGAAGGTTAAGAAAACGTACGGCCAAAAGCATGGGACTCCTCAACACATTATGCTTCTGTAATTCTTCCTCGATACTCTGCACGTAGGCTATCAATGTCTTCAACTGATCCGGCTCCATCAAATTACTAGCCCTCATACTTTGTATTGGAGGACTCCAATCATTTATGAAGATTCTATCACCCGGAAGCCTTGACCTGATGCCACCTACATAACCGTGATCCAAGCTCGATCTTAAAGAGCTTTGCATGCTCGGTCGAGCACCGGAAGTTGATGGCCTGGCATTTTGTTCGTTGATTGCGGTGACCAGGGCGTTATTTACGATATCGTCAGACCAGCCGTATTCGATATTGCTAATACCACCAACAAGGGGATGGTTTGATAAACGAGCACTCCAATAATTGGCTGTTGTGACAAATTCTTTAACAATATCTGCTGTACCTACTTGGAAGAGATGTACTGCTCCAGTGGGTAGGGAAAGTGCCCATACATGAGGGCGAGCTTTGGAGTATCCCGGTGAAGGTAGTGAGCTGGCGATTGTTTGTCGCAGTAGAAATGAGCCAAGATTCTCGGCATTTTCTTGCCAGTTTCCACCACCAACGACTCCACCACTCGATTTACCCTTAGTCTTGTGTCGCACACTTTTTGTAGAGAATGAAAACAGGCTCATATACCCCTTTTCGATGACAGCAAACGTTTCGTTCCAGTTACGATCCTTTGCTTTCTTGTCAAGAGCTTCGAGATGATGTTTGTGCTTGACCATGCCTTCCTTGGCCCATGGCGCACCAGCAAGTTCTAAAGATTCATCATCAAGTAGAGGGGCAACTCGAAGTTCTTCGTGATCACTACCCCTACTACCTGAACTATGAATCTCTTCACGAATAATTGCTTGACTAAGAGCATTGGCAAATCCAATAGATTGTTGGTAATCACCTTGGAATACTGAACCAAGAGAATCGACAGACATAGAGGTATGTTTGCCAAGAGAATACTTACTCCAAGTACTAGATGATACCGAAGGACTCCACATAGATGATTGATCATCCAAACTAGTTTTACTAGATCCCAGACCTGAATTGGGATATAGACGAGGTCTTGATCGAGTTTTATTACTCCACTTCCCATTGCTGCGTACAGTTTCTGCCGTTCTTCCACGAACATAACTGGGCGATTCAGAGGGAGCTTTGCTCAAAACACTAGGAGAGCGGCGTAGCATACCATTGGCGATCACTGAAAGAGTACTAGATGATGAAGCCGGTATTTGTGACCTATCGGTGGCACCGAATAGGGGAAGACGTTCATTTCGGATAGAGCTGTAGAAATCCTTGAGTACAATCTCAACCTGTACTTCCCAAGTACGTAGGGTTCCACGGAAGGGTGCCTTAACCAAGGGGCCGCAATCATCCATAGGAGTATCATAATCTAAAGGTGTAGGGGCGTTTGGATTATCAGGATCTTGACGAGGCGCAGGCTTAAATGAAGACCTCCAAGAAGGTTTCTCAAAAACTTCAATCGACACCGCGTCGGCATTTTCATCATTAACATTGGGATCATCGAAAGCAGAGCTTTTGCCAGGAAGTACCGTAGGCCTGCTAGGCTCAAATTCATCCACGGAGTCCGATACACTTCGACGAATCGTAGGCATTGTATTCTTGATAAATTGACTGCGAGTCATTTTTTGTTCAATGTCGGCAAGATGCAAATCTGTATTGAGCAGAAGAACCGAATAGCAAATTGTATGCACAACATCTAGCCATGTTAGTTTGATGCAAATTAGGAAGCTCAGCAAACTTACCTGTAGCTTTAAACCCGTGATTGGGATTACTTCGACACCATCTCTTCGAGAAAGCGTCCAATATTCTGTCAACTTGTTGACTTTCACCCTTAAGCACCAATCTACCACAAATTACGCGCATTGAAGCAAGTATATTAAGATTCGCAAAGTCGTAAAGGTCCATATAAGCTGTCAGAGTCCTTGCTCGAACAGGTCCCTCATCTCCCATCCATGCCGTCGCCTTCTCCCTTTGAATGAAATCTTCATTGCCATCGTAAATCTTCTGTGCTCTACTTTTGTCTTCTTCTGTAGGTTGCGTGTGATCAATTCCTTCCGACTCAGGGAATTCAAATGGTGTGGTATCTTCCCTATCAGACATACTAGTAGGGCTGCACGGTCCTTCTTCTTGTCCCTCTACCTGCAACAGTGGCAGACTAACAGCAGATTTATAGATAGTTTCGGTAGATCCTGTAGCTGCAATCGAGTTCGCGTGTTTGGGTTTCAAAGTATTCGTTGCTGGCAGATCTTCTTCTGATGATCCGGGTTCCAACCAAACACGATCTTGCTCTGGAAACTCTGACTTGGAAGGAGTAAGCACTACCCAATCTTCTTCTTTGGCAGGAGCAGTTGGTAATTCCTGACCATCTTTGGAATCAGCGGTGCTGCGAGGTGAATCAAAAGAAGACTCTATTATCTTTGTTTCTAGGTTCGGTGTAATATTGGAAATCATTGGAGGACGTTTTGAATGTATTCTTTCGTACTCCGCAACAAGAGCCATATCTCTAACCACAGAAGGAGAGGGGCCAGGAGACACCAGACTTGGTAACAATGTACCACCAGGTAAATCTTTCGTGGCTGTTAACTTAGATTTAGCGTCACTATTATTCTCGCTAGAACCTTGGAAGAGCGTTTCACGGTCTTCTTTGGCTTGCCCATCAAATCCACCGGGTATCGCCAAACTGGTACTTGCGGCTCTACGTGGTTGTTGGATGGAGGAATACGATGGCTGCCGGCTATCCCCAGCATGCGAGGACGCTGGTTTCGACAGAGGTATTTGTCGTATTGTAGCATTTGGGTCTGGATCGTAATCTGGAGAGAATCCCCTTACATGGCGTCTACGTTCAACGTCATCGGAAATATCGTTAATTTGCCGGTCAAGGCTAGCCGTTGGTAGATGGGCCTCAATTGGAGGTCTCCCGGGGCTATGTAGATATGGATTCATAACCTGGCGAAGACTACTGACGGGACTAGCACCAATCTGTAAATCTGGAATGTCCGGTCGCAATTTGTGCGGTTCGAGTTTCATAGATGGCATTGGCATTGCTGGAACAGGAACAGATTCGGGCTCAGACACAGACTTCTTGCGCCGGCGGAAGAACGATGATGGTTTTTTGGTGAGTACATGCGGGTGTTCTTTTGGGGATTGCGGATTTTCTCGAGATGGTATTACATTGTGAGACTTTATCTGGCTAGCAATGTGATTTTTGCTACCTGGACGGTCCGCCGTTTCAGTCGACGTAGTGGAACCGTGCGACGGTGGTGGTTCGGGTACCGCAACATTGTTATTCCTGGAAGAACCGAAAACTCTCCTAAAGAAGCCAGGTTTTTCCTTGGGCGCTTGGGTGTAAGGTTGCGGGGGCTGAGCAACATCTTTCGTTTTTGAATGTCTCCTGCCAGTTTGGGGAGATTGCTCTTTTATGAATGCCGGCATAGATGGCAATCCTTTACTGCGATCATTGAGGCAATATTCATGCCTAGCAGGATCCGTGAAACCCCTCGATTTGTATGCGCTCTTTGAGGACTTTGCGCTTCTTTTTCTCTCTAACATGTCCATTGGAAGATCGATGAGTGTAGGATCGGGTCGCGAAACCAGAATTGGAGATGTAGGTCGGGGACGTCGTGGACCGCCGGGTACTGTGGGTGTAGGAGCCGCGTCGTAGTCGTATGAAGAGGTAGGAGGTACATTTATATTCATCTGCCTTCCCACATTTGATTGGGAAGTTGCTAGGCGATCACAGCCGTAATCAAAGCTTGAAGACCTTCCCGCCAAACCATGAGCCCACCTCTGACTGCCTGTAACTTGTGCGTACCCAAGGTCGAAACTGTTTGAACTGCTAGCCTTACTTCCCACACTACTGGCGGTATTCTTTCTCCCCCCGCGGTGTGGTATTGGAGGTCCTCTGAGTGATCCGCCTATATCGTTGCGTATGCTATTGATTCTAGTCAACCCGGTCTGGAAATTGGAGCTGCTGTTACTTCTTCGACTGCGAGAGATTTTATCTGAATAGCGACTCGAGTCATCCGTTGGGTCGTAGTCAGAACTGTAGGAGTAAGCGTGTCCTCTGCCACCCCTAGCTGCGAAATTCTGAGGCGATTGATAAGGGTCGTCATCACCGAAGGAGGAATATAATCTATCTTCGTCAAGCGTAGGATTACGCAAACTAAAATCTTCTTGTCCAAAAGAGAATTGGTCTAGGGAAAGTAGCATATGATCTACCAATGAGTCGCGGGTAACTTGTCGGGGAGAAAGGGAGAGGTCGTGAGAATCCCGGTTATTTCGTACACTCCCAGGATCATTTTCTTTGTTCAAAGGATCAACTGGTGTAATGTCATCTAAAAATGCATGCCCTGTCGTATTTCGTACATTAAGCGCCCGGTTCGATGGAGTAATATTATCTTTGCTAGCAGCCTGCGCCTTCGGTGTCTGGGGCGGAGATATGCTTCCTCTTCCTTTCCCTTTGTAGCCGGTATCAACATTCAGGTCAGCGCCGAGTCGCTTCGTCGGTGCATTCGGCATCTTCTCGACTGTATGCACGGAAGCCACAATTGCAGCTGAACCGTCATGGAGTATTGCAGGTTCGTTCGAAAGGATAATATGGCGGTACGGCGAATATCTTCCTGGCTTGATCCACCTTCGCTGTGATTGTAGCCTAGATCAATAAGAAAGGCTCGATTTCGATTGCGCGCAAACCTTCTGCCGATGTGAAGTATTCAATTGACCTGACCGCCTGTATTCTAGATTAAGAATCTCGAGTGTTTCCCGTCTGCCAGCCGCGTGCGATAATTTGTCTGGGGGTAATATATTTAGTCAAGGTTCTAGGATGTTTTTTGATGCAGCAAACGTCGGAAGAGGTTGATGCAATATAATCTCTTTTCGAAACAAGCCGAAATGTTGGGGAATGTTTGTTTGCGTGCTACAGGACAATTATGTTCTTGGGGGTGAATCGGTAGGGACTGACTGAAGATTGGCATATGCTGATAATATGAAGTGAAGTAAGGTGAGGTAAAGGTAAAGGTAGGTAATTGAAGGAGAGCAATCTCCTTCCCGTTTGTTTGTCGTCGGACAACTGAATTGTTGATTGTGACTCTGCGAGACAGGCCTCAAAGTAGTGGGATCCGTTAGTAACAGCGGAGAAGAAACAGGACAGGTAATGATGTGATGGTCCAGGTATTGAGTAGGGTCGTGTCGTGCAGTAGTGATTGTTGATATGGGGTGTATCCTCCGTACTTTATTGGGCTTGTCACTATTTGCTTTTCAAATTAATCTACCTAGGTCCTAGTCGTCCTCCCCTATGGAGAATAGGCATGTGCCAATATTTCTAGGTTTCTGAGTCTTGACACTGAAAGAATGGCGACAGGGCTTCTGGACTCCTGGAGAGGGTTTCTTCAAGGATCGTAATGGGTGTTGGGAAAATTGGGATCCCCGAAAGAGGAATGATACTCCGTCCCGTATCGCAAGCACGATACGAATTATTATTACAATATCGTTTGTACGGACGGTAGGTAGGGTTTTTGCACTCGACTCAAGACGTTTTGATTGTTTTGTCGCCAGAAGAATTCATTCAAATTCATTCCAATGCATTCAAATGCAAAAAGAGATTGATTTTAATTAAGGATAGGACTTATAACTCATTTCCCTTTTGATTCATGGCGGCCCATGAGAAAATAATAGTGCAGTGAAAAAGATCTGTTGTGTTATCAATATCAATTTGGGCCTGTGCTGTCCTTACCTATGGATCTACAGACCACCAGACTACAAAGTAAGACTGACAATCTCCAAGGCAAGCGAAGAAGGATTCACAAAAACAAGAACATCAAGGAATTTCACCAAACATGCGATTTTGGTATCAAATTATCTATATCTGAAGATGCGACTCGTACATATATTCATATATCCATGATATCCATGGGATAATCAAGGTTTCTACGGTTAAAGTTGATTATTCGAGGACCAAAATATCTTATCAAAATAACACATCACCTACTGGTACTGTGGTAATTGTTCCTCTATCCAGTAAAGGATATGCTTGCAAAGTTACAAACTCACGACCATTATGGTAACTGCAGTGCATCTCCTGGGGAATCCATGGGCCCGCTCCATTTTTAATTTGATCGAATGATTCCATTCCAAACCTTGGGAAAGTTTAAAAAAGGAGGCACAATTCGTACCACGAAACTGCATGAGGGGGGATTGGGGGCCGGCAGAAGAAGAGATCCAACCTGGGATTGAGATTGAAAAGAAGGGTTAAAAATGCCATCGTGACATCCATTGAAGTTTCAGGGGGAGGGGGAAATGTGAGATACGTGCAACCATCCCTTTCGTGCTCTTCTATAAATGTGTCAAAAGGATCCTTCTCTTAAGATATCACTGCGGTTAGCCGTCAAATATAAACACAACGACACAGGTGTAACCGGTTTGTACGACGAGTTCTTCATGCAGAGAAGAGCGGTGTACCATGACTATGATATCGATCACACCTCGACGATGAGTTTGATGACCTACTTTTGGTGAAAGGAAATTGGATTGAGATCCGTCAGACGAAGCTTCCAATAACAAACCAACATCCAAAACCACACAGAGATCAAAGCTTCGAACCATTCCGCGTTTGCCTTTGCAAATAACCGTAGGTACCGTACGTCCAATGCTCTGCACGCCCCTATTTCTCTGCATAAAGAATAAATGGCAATTTATCCACTGATCAAAGTGGAAGAATTACCTGCATAACTTTCTTGCATGCGGAAGGTATCCATTAATTGAACCTTCGAATTATACTTACACACAAGCGCCATACCCCCAGTACAATCAATTCAAGGGTTCTTTTGCCGCGAATGATCTGTGGTCGAGTACGTCGTACAGTACACCAGAGGGATGCTATCGATTTGTTCTCGATGTTTTTACCTTTCATCTTGGATCGGCACGGCGATTTCTGGCCTCAGATTTACTTAAGTACGTAACTGAAAATGTCAGTTAACGCCACCAAGAGTTGAAGGATTGGATCAAGGATGAGAGAAGCTTCGGAAATAACCCTGAGTTGGTCCTTACTGATCCCTCCATTTCTTCGACCGCGGGGGGTTTCAACACATCTGAAGCTATTCCGATATTGCGATCGGAATATTGAAACTTCAACTTGCCATGTTGTGCTATTGTTAATATCTTTATATTCGCGGTTTTCGATCATGTGGGCGTTTTACATTATCTTGCATTAATGAGATAATTCTGGTGTTGATGATCTAGATGAGTGGTTCATGGACGGGAGCTGATATCACGCACTATAGTTCGCGCGTTCGACGCTACCGTGGGCTGCATGAACAACTCGATCTACCATCGAAAGTATTGTCGGTAGTGGCAGATCTCCCACTATTTTTTTCTCGCTCTAGGTATCAAACTTTCGGTGCAGCGATACATATGAAAATGTTGCGAGCGATAATCTCTTCATTCTGAGGCAATGGTCTGTGGGTCACCAGCAGGCGTTCACTGAATTCTGAATTCTTGCATCACTTACCATCAACAACACAAGCAATCTATTTCCCACACAATTACCCATTCCATCCTCAAGGAAATTGAAGTTTACCCCCAAAATATTAACCCCTTCACTGCCGTCATCGTCCTTTGGGATTAGTCTCATTCCGTCTTGGCACCAACGTCAAAGTTACTAATGCCGACCACCAAGCCTTCCCGAAATTTTAAGTATCTAATTTGCCATTGAGCACATATTAACATTAACCCCTAGCGTGAAACATACGGATTTAAAGCACACAAGATAAGAACTCTTCCTAATTGACCACCTTCCGTTGATGCTTGCCATAAATCTGAAAGGTTCTTCGGTATCACATGCTCCGAATTGAGTCCCACCTTCACATGACGCTTGCTAGAGGATTTGCTGTGCCCAACCACACATGTGAGACTCGTTCACTCTGTCATCTTGAACAAACCTTTTTTCTTCAACCTATGTGGCAATTCAAAGAGTTGGCTGAAATCAATGGTGATTTCCGTAGTCTGGATTCACCCCATGTAGTTCACAACTGGTATGCGCACTCGATGATACGCGTTGCAAGGTTCTTAGACTTCGAGCACAAACCGGGAGGTCGTATTCAATTCTCCATTGTCTGCAGTGAATACATGGCCTGGGAAACCTTGACGGGTAGAAAACGAGTGGCACCTGAAATCCACTCCAGATACCGTATTCTATCAGATATTTTGCTATTACCGTACCCGTTCATCACTTTTTCCAATCTTGATAAGTTATCCACGCCTGTCAGAATTCAGATATTGATAACTCTCGGGTAGAATCTGGTTGAAGCTTGTAGCTGGGAGTCTTGAATTCCCAATGCTGGTTTGATGTTTCCCGGTTTCTATGATGTTTTATGGGAGATGGTGTGATGGCCTCTGATAGAATACTTGGTATTCCTTCTCTTATTCCTTATCATCCACTCTTACTCGTCTCTCGTCGGGTTTCAAATCTATGAATTTGCAGAACCCTCACAACTTTAAGATCAATGACTCCACCAGTAAGATCTCAGTGCTGAACTACCAGTGATTTACTTTACTGATCATTGCCTTTGTCTTTTGAGGTATCTTTACTAGCCGCGGCGTCTAGTGACCCATCACCTCCATGAGATTTCGCCGTATACTATATCATATATCAGCCCTTTTCGTTACTTATTGTTAGTAGGGAATCACTACCTACCTTTTTCTCTTTGGGCTTGAAAAGTCTGATCGGTGTTGTTGAACTCTAGCGATTTTTCAGGAAATATCCCGGTTTGTCACAAGAAGTCACTGCATCGTACTTGATATTTCGTTTTGATCTGTTCTCGCCTAGTAATATTCTAAAAAATAATGAACTCGTTTTATTCAATGGCCTACTGCTCAAAACCCGACTTGCCTGAAAAAAGCACTGGGCTGTAGTCAACATTTGTGTTCCTTGCTCTATCGTCTAATTCGATACTTTATATCTACCGCATGCATTCTTTAGGAGAGAAATTCAATGCAACCGGTGGTACCCTGAGGCCTATATGATTTCAACGTTAAAGCCTCGGAGATAAGGTAAATTTCGGTCAAGGCGGGGCCTATAAGGGAAAGGATCAAATGAAGGGACGAATAGTCAATGAAGCCACCTTGCAGACTTCATTTGAGATCTAGATTTATATCTTTTCACTACAGGCTTTGTAAGATATTTATTTACACCTGTCATCAAAATCACCAGTCCAAAGTTGAAATGAGGAAACCAAACACATCAATATTTCATCTTCTGAAGCTAGATCTCCATACCAGCCCCTTTCACTGTCCCATGATCACCCCATGGCCCATATTCCTGTCCCCAAGCACTTTGCTCATCATGCCTTCGAGAACATACAAGTTGTGATCGATCACCTTATGGAGATTTCTACGACGAATCCCGGGTTAGTCAAGGGTATATACGACTCGGTGGTTCTTAACTTACATTGGTCGTATGCAAGTTTGGCAGGTTCATCATAGGAAACTTTAGCGGATTCATCGTAAACAACCATTGCGGCGTCATCATACGACACTTTAGCAGGCTCGTCATAAGAAACCTTTGCGACGTCATCACCTATCAACAGTTAGTAACTTGGCCTATTCTCTTTGCACATTAGAAAGGCGAGGTTAATGAGATACTTACTGGCAATCGGCAATGCTAAAGCTCCAAGGAGGAGAGAAGCAATGATGAGGGTGTATCTGGCGTGCATTTTAATGATTGCGTGAATTTGCAGTTGAATGCGGGGTACTGAGTTGGTGATTAATTCAGGTTTGGTGTGGATGTATTGTCATGGGGGTTTGGCGATCTTTATATACAGTTGGATACTCCTAGACCGGTCCATCAGCTTACAGACCTCATTCAATTCTAGATGTCCCACCTTCATCTGCACCCTCATATCAGGCCGAACTTTGTACAACATATCAAATCAAGATGTGAGAACTACTCACATCAAACATGAATGAAAGATACGGCTTTGGCGGCCTGCGTATTAATTTCAGCGCCATGAATGGTCATCTGCAACTATTCCCGAAAATTAACACATGAGGTTTCGATGGAAAGTTCATCAAGTGACAGCTCAATCTCTCTGGGGAGTTTTGGCTCTAACTTTTAAGTACGACATGGGAAATACTCACGATTACATGTGGACGTCCATGCCTCACAGTTGATATGTCTGATACAAGCGGGCAATGTTCTGGGGCACCTAATTCGGGAAAGTAAGGAGTCGCATCCCAAAGAAGCTCTGTTTCTCTTCAAAATGCAGCCCGATTTTGCTATCGGTCGGATGGGAAAGAGTTTGCATAGCGGTGAGCTGGCTAATAGACGAAGTCTCTTCTCCAGAACTTCCTCCCAAGTTCCAGCCAAGTAAGAGCATACTTCATGGCCAGGGCTGATGTTTGTACTGTATCACGAATACCTTTGGTCTCGAGGCAAGCTTTTCTCCCTCATTGTATGGCTTTCTCCGTCTGCCAAGGTCGAACGACACCAAAATTTCAGGTAGAATAGAAAACTAAACCTCGTCATTTGGCTGGAGTATAAAGGGAGGTTGAAACAGTGGACATAATAGCAAAGCCTGCGTATCCCTTACTTGTGCCAAGAGTTTATGTCGTGCTTCTGGCTAACTCTTCTAACATTTCTTAGCCAATCTCACATATCACTGAGTATTGTAGGCGGATTGCTATGCTCGAACAAGCTGCTGAAGAAGTGTAATCGTCGGATGGTAAGTTGAGACGGCGGTCATATAATCAACCACGGTACATGGTTGTTTCCGCGTAGTCCCATGGAATTTCCCATCAGAATCTTGCAAAAGCGTGCATATTGACCTTACTTTCCTTCTGGTAGGTATTCAGCTCGAATTTCTAGCCTCTGATGCAGTTGACATGCTGTCTTTCTGAGGTCATTGTTAACTCAATTGCAACGCATGATCATGCCGGCATATGATAGACAACAATTATATCTTGGCATGTCTAAAGCCAACCAAGGCTATCCTCAGGACTTTCCCAATGTTTCTATAATATCTGACAGAATGGTTAGTTCAACCCATCCCAGCATGCAGCGTGATGTGAAATACCACGACTGTGGTCTTTGTACTCGACCCGGTAGTTTTTCATGAAAAATCACCACCTCAGAGGCCCCCATTCTCTTTAGACTTTACTTGTTAACATTGACATTGAAATCCTCAGAGTAATCTGATATTGACGATAACCATGTGGGCCAAGGGAATCAAGAGACAGCCAATACCTTATTTTCGTATCTCCGACGACTTTGAGACCCAGTCCGAGAATGCGGACTCCTCATCTGGAGTACTGCTCGCAAAAGAGAAGATCGAAGACTTTGAGGTCAACCAGAGCGATCTATTATTTTCTCGAACCCCTCTCTTGAAGTGGACAGCACTGGCGTTCCTGACAATCTGCAATCTTGCCATGTTCCTTAGCACCACTCGGTGGTATTATTTGGCAGATTATATGTGCATGCAGCGGAGTACAGTATGGTCACCTATCTGGGAGGATGTCAATACAGCTTTTATTTCTGGGAGATTTAATGGCACACTGGATGCACAGAGCGAGTATCGAGGACCTCCAAATGCTGCGGTTGACCAGGCGTGGAGCTCACTTGATGATGGTATGGCAGTTTTTGCTAGCCTCTCGCGCAGTGGTCATATAAAACTTGAATACTGAGGTGCTGACATATGTTAACTGAGCAGTTGGGTCTATCGCCTTGGATGAAAGGACGTTTCTCAGAGCGGGCGGCACGACGGAGAATGCTAGAATGCCTGACGAATTTGGCGGTACGTTTGCTTCAATAAACATATTTTCTCATTCAAACAAGACTAATTCGGAGCTTTGTCTTCCGTGAAATAGGCGGCTACATGGCTGATATCGAAGTGCTACATCAAATGCATTGGTAAGTGTGTTTAAATTACAATTTCCTGAAAGGAATCCACCCCACTCACTCACTCACTCACTCACACTACCTAGTCTCAACTTCGTTCGTATGGCAGCATATTCGGACCACTACCGCGACATCGCGCCCGAGTGGCGGGATAGTAATCGGACATTTCACATCCACCTTGGTATTATCTCCCAAATCCAACTCCCTCCCTTCAACTTATCACTGAGAAATATCTACCCAAATACAATACCAAGCCTTTAACTGACCCCTTACCCACAGAACACTGTATAGAGATGATACGCATCAACCTTCTTTGCCAAGCCGACGGAGGCATTATACCATTTCGCTGGGTAGAAGATTATGAGCGACCGTTACCAGACTTCAGCACGCCACACAAATGTCGAGATTGGAATAGTGTAATCAATTGGGCCAAAGAACGGCAGGTAATCGTACCGCCGCATTATCAATGGGCTCATCAGCCGTGGGAAAAGGTATTTCCAAGACCTGGTTGGATGCCACCACCGGCAGTATGAGATTGTTTAGGAAACATAAGTGTTAGAACAAATATCAGTATTGTCGTATTTCATAAATTGACAAAATTGAGGAAGAAATGTAATAATGATATGTAAAAATGGTGATGGATTTCAAAAAGATGGTTTTCGTTTAAATGATGGGGTGGTAAAGTGTGAAATGAAAATCTTCTTTTGCGAGGAATCATTTAATAGTCGGCGTGGGCTTCTACCTACGTCCCTACGGTAGTCGGTGTATTTAATTAAGGATTTTTATTTAATTAAAGATTCCGGATAAAAATTGATACGCTTCGAATTTAACGGATAAATTAAATATTCCGAAAAGGCTTATTTATAATTTATTAATATGCTTACAAATATCTTCGTTTATTCGATTTCGAAATGTATTAATTTTTATTTAAAATCTTTAATTAAATAAAAATCTTTAATTAAATATACCGACTATCGTAAGGATGTAGGTAGAAGCCCATGCCGACTATTAGTCGTGGAGCGGAGTGTATTTATCGGCGCTCGACTATCGTCACATGACCACTTTGTGTGGTGGTTTACTAAAGAAAACCCGTCACTCGATATATGCACACCTTCGTTGCCAACCGATTTTGACAAGGCGCATTATGACATGCAACTCGTAATATTAATTGCTGTGATGTACGTATTAGCTGTAAGAATTGCCCTAGACAGTACTCGCCATTCTCTGAACAATGTCACAAGTATCGGCGCCGCTTCTAGATCTCATCGCACCTGCACCTGAAAGTGAGATTACGATCACAGTAACTAATTTGGGGTGCATGCATAGCTGTCGCAGATTCGGAGTAATCAGGGCATTTATCTCATAATATTTTGCAATGGAGAAGATACAAGTGGCGGTCAGGACGTGCACGTCAAATGTCTTATAACATGTCTATCGGCTTGGAAATTCGCTGTTCAACAGTCAGTAACTGTAGGGCAAACTGCATGGAGAAAATATGAACCTTACGAGCTTGTTGAACTTGTTACATATCATGTATCGTAGGTTCTTGAAATAAATGGGGGTTAAAAGAACTAGCATTTGTCTACAAGTTGAATACACTCTCTTTTGGCATACCTCATAGCTATCGAGGTTCATATAGTCCTCATGTTGATCGAACAACCCGCCATTGAACCGAAGGCTTCGCCATTCTTTGAGATCGCCTCTACACAATCACTGGCCTGGTACCTAGAGAAATATGGGCTTGAAATGGGGGACACGAACTATGTTCGATGGACTAAGACTAATCCACGACATCCACGGAACTGGTCTTCATGGAGGAAAACATATGACTTTGGTTTACATATATTCCTAGACTTTTTTACTACCGTCATAAGTACAGCAGGCACATCTGCCAGCAAGCAAGCACGTCACGACCTTGGAATAGGAAGATCCTTTTCCTTGTTCAGTTTTGACACAACATACATGCTCGCTCAAGCTATTGGTGGCGTGTTCTTTCCTCCTTACTCGGAGACGTTTGGGAGAAAACGGTTGTTTATTATAGCGACAATCTCTTATTGCGTCTCCAGTATCGTCATTACAAGGGTTACCAGCGTCGCAGCCATCATAATCTTTAGGTTTATCAGCGGCATGGCCTCTGCATTGCCTACCATTGTCATTGCTGGCAGCGCAGAGGACATTTTCAATACCGGGCATAGAATCTGGATGATATATGCTTGGGCTGTGGCGGCAAATGTTGGTATCTGCATGGGACCTATATTAGGCACATTCGTGACGGATTCTTTGGGCTGGTGAGTTACCCCTACTGACTTTCTTTTTGAATCGATATTGAGAAAATTACTTTTAGGCGTTGGATCTTTTATATTTCAGCCATTATAACAGGGCTGTGGTCCATTCTTCTTCTATTCATTAAAGAGAGTAGACCGAGTAAGCTCCTGATGAAAGCAGTTGCTAATGTGCGTGAAGAATCTGGGGACAATACTTTGCGTATAAGAAACCCCGATCATGCACCTGACTTCCGTACTTTCGCTCAGGTGACCCTGGTTCGACCAGTAAAGTTATTCTTCACCGAGCCAATTGTTTTCATATGTTCAGTCTTAAGTGCAGTGGCATTTGGGTTACTATATCTTTTCACGGAAGCTCTGCCAATAATGTATGAGTCCTACGGTTTCACGCCCAGTCTGGCATCTTTGTCTTTTGTCCCTCTAGCAATCGGCATTTTCAGCGGTACATTAACACGCTTCTACGATCTCAGAATTTACAAACGGCGTCTGCAGAGGGGTCAAGAATTAGAACCAGAAGACAAGTTGACTGGATTTGCGATTGGAGCCCCTCTTCTCGCCATTGGACTTTGGTGGTTCGCGTGGACTATCCCACCACAGGTGCAATACGTGCCGTGGATTGTGTCAATGCTATCACTTTTACTTGTTGGTTATGCTGCGAACGAATTTGATTGCACACTTGCTGGATACATAGCAGACAGTTATACGGTTTTTGCCGCATCTGCATTTGCTTCTATTGCTTTCCTGCGAGCTCTATGTTGTGCTGGATACATAGCAGACAGTTATACGGTTTTTGCTGCATCTGCATTTGCTTCTATTGCTTTCCTGCGAGCTCTATGTTGTGCTGGATTCCCACTATTTGCTGGCCGCATGTTTGCTGCCATTACACCAAACAAAGCGACATCTATCCTCGCTGCTCTCGCTACTGTTTTCTGTATTGGTCCCGTGATTTTAGCGCGTTGTGGGAAAGGGGTGAGAGAGGTTAGCTCGTTAGCCAAGTATAGCTTGGAGCAGTATAGACATAATGATGTTGATAGAGATGTTATATCAAACGATGGATTATACTAGATGTAATAATAGACCGATTTGGATGAAATTTGAAGAATAGGGATCCAAACACAAAAAGGCAGAAGGAACATCGTGCAATCATCTGACTAATCTGGAAAGCAAAAGGGGCAAATTTAAAAGTATTGTATGTTAACTTTCAAGTGGAAAGGGATAATTAATCGACTTCGATTGAAATTGTCAAACTGATGAATGTTGTTACATCATAATACAGTCTTTATGAATAATGACAAACCTAAAGGGGCTATCTTTCTTACTGGTTTCTCCCACGGCTCTGATTTAATTCACTTTGAGTACATTTTCTAACCTTGATGGTCTACTTCACCCGGTCACTCATCAACCAGTACTTGAAGTACCAGTTTTTCGGCAATGAATAAGGGCTAACACATAGTGTTGTATTAACTACCCACCGCTTATTGAGGCTGTTTTGATACCTTTTTCTTCTAACAGACCCTTGTTGGCACTGTCGTTTTCCTGAAATATCTCCAGGCACCCGCTACACTCAAAAGTCTGTTGTCCAAATTTGACTTCCTGCCATTAATGAACATTGGACCTCTCAAATATTTTCGAGCCTTCGTTCAATGCTTGCATGTATTCATCCACTGCTTACAATCTTGAACGGGAGAATAATGCGCGGGTTATGATATATATGACTCCATGGATTATTAGTAAAAATGAGAATTGCTCTCGGAAGTACGGGAAAGGGATTTCGAGTGCCAGTTCTCCTTTTGGGATTAATTGTGAAAGCGCGCTTAATCGTAGGCGTGGGCTACTCCTACCTGGTCGGTAGTAGGACATTTAAATAAAATAATGTGACTTACTACGAATGTACAGGTTGTAGCCCACGATCTTTTAATGGTCTGAAAGCATGGCGAGGGATTTGCAGTATTCATGGCTGTGTCTGATCACGAATTTGACGAGACGAGACGAGACATCATAGGGAATTTAAATATTTTTTGGATTTGATCGATGTGAAATTTTAGATTTTCCAAAATATTTCAACATGCAGCGAGCGCCCCAGCCTTGTGATTGCCCAGAATCCGAGACAAAATAATCACCACCCCGGTTGATTGGTAGATGCCTCAATCTTCTACTGTACTTCGTCTGTTTCGGTTAGCTCATTGAAATGTAATACAGTATACGCACGTTATGCCTAGAAGACGCCTCTCTTCAGCTTCGTCAAATGATGGAAATCTCACGTCGCTAAATCACCCCTCTTTAGTTCTAGCGACTCCGCCTCCCCAGGCTGCAGTATTTTGGCGAATAGTGTCGGATAACTAATGGATGCGGAGGGAAGGGATGTGAGCATTGAATTTTCGTAAGGCTGGCTTCTGCAAGGTATATAGAAGGTTGATGGTGCCACTGGCATCGTTCATCATTTTTTGAGGGAAAGTATCAAATTATCGAAGCACTTCACGTTTATTCATTCGTTCCTCCGTGCATCAATTGATACAAAGTCATTTAAATGCAATATGGAAAACGGAAAGCCTGGTATATATATGTATTGTCTGAAGAAAAATTGGAGATAATTAAACTAACTGATATGGTCTTAGTGGATGATAGTCTCTATTTCTATGCGCCAAACAAAGTAGCACCGGTTGTATTTGCGGTTTTGGTGGCAATTTCTATGGTTCTTCATGGATACCAGTGCTAGTATGTCACTTTCATCAAGTATCTTATTCTTTTCGATGATCAACATCTATTTCAAAATGACCAACCATGCTGATGAGTCTACAGTCGCTACAAATGCTGGAAAGTTACCGGTCTCCTTTCATGGTCTGCGTTGGTATATCTTGCCGGTTTCATCCTCAGGGAGATCGGAGCTTTCCATTACAATAATCTGGGTATTTATATTGCTAGTGTAGTATTGCTCTACGCTGCACCGTATGCATTTCCCGTTTCCCCCTTGATTGCCTCCTTTCTTCTCGGTACCGATACAACAATTCACGCTAACTGGAAAATATCATATAGCCCCATCTACGAACTAGTAAACTACTTCATCCTCTCTCGTATTCTCTACTACGTTCCCTATCATTCCCCGCTCCACCCCGGACGGGTTCTCACCACCTTCGGTGCCCTCTCCGCCGTCGTCGAGGCCCTCAATGGCAACGGCGCATCACGCGTCGCTAACTCTTCTCTTCCGGAGAACGATCAGGAAACCGGCAGATCTCTCCTCAAAGCTGCTTTATGCCTTCAACTTGCAATTCTCGGGGCGTTCGTTTTTCTAGCCGCTTATTTTCACTGGAAGTGTCGCAAAAATTCTCTTTTGCCTAGTAATTTGAATAGTGTGCTCGTGACACTTTATTTATCGAGCGCGTTAATCGGGACAAGAACAATATATCGCACCGTGGAATATTTTAGCGTTGCGGATATTCATCCGGAGGCGGGGTTGGAGGTTAGTGACATTAGTCCAATTCTAAGATACGAATGGTTCTTCTGGGTGTTTGAAGCGGTTCTTATGGTTTGTAATACATTTCTGTTGAATTGGCGGCATCCGATGAGGTTTTTGCCGAGGAATAATAAGATTTATCTGGGGAAAGATGGGGTCACGGAGATTGAGGGGACGGGTTACGAGGATAGTAGGAGATGGTGGGTTACGTTTATTGATCCGTTTGATGTGTATGGGATGTGTAAGGGGAGGAATTTGCATAGGAGATTTTGGGAAGAGGATCGTCTGAGGACAGTGGGAGAAGGGGGTGCAAATCATCAAATGGATGGTACAGCGGAGGCGAAAGAGAAAAAGAAAACGGGTGCGGTATGATTGTAGAATGTTGGGTCTCTCTCGGCAGAGGGTCTTCTATTGACTTTTCTCCAGTTTGCAATGGTGGTTTCTTTTCCTTTCAGTAATCTTTATACCCTACATGTAACAAGAAACGTGGGGAACTGGGGCTATATTGTAAAATTGAGTTTGTCATAAAAAGCTTCGTACAAAATTTGAGTGGATTCGACACGATTTTCATTTGTCATACTTGGGGTAGTGATGTTAATTGAAGACAACTTTGGCCCATCAAGATAGAGCTCAGATAGTATCTAGACTTACTTCCAGAGCCAATCCCAAACTTCTTTTGAAAGCTATTGTCCAATCTGGCATTGATGGAATGTATTTAGACCCTGGCTCACTAAGACCTGTCAAGTACGGCTGGTAGGAATTCCCGAAACAAATTTTTTATACTTGAAAGAAATGTGGCTTGTTGCGAATAGTTTGCCGCCTATTTCCGCCTGGCAAATTTCATCCAGGCTGTTCATTGAAATCAATAACAATTAGAAAATCAACAGGGGGACTTATGTAAGAATGGGCCATAATCTGAGAATGTGATTACATGTCCACAATGAATGATAGATTTATGATCAAATTTCGTAAGGTATGAAAAGAAGAGGCTTCTGGTGACACAGTTTCGAAGACCAATAGTCTAAGGTCATGGCTACCAGACTCGTCACTTGCAGCCTCGGTTATCCCTCCGAAAACGAGTCTGGTATCAATATCATCGTGCTTCCACCTAAAAACATCCTATGAGCTCACATGATCTCTCTCAGGTTCATATTCTGTTTGAGAACTACTGGAGCAGGATGAGGTATTGGTTTCTGTAGACTAATCATCAAGAAACATGATGTGTAATTTATCGGGCCTCTTACCTGTAGTGTACTTTTTGTATATAGACGAGCATTGGAACAGTGTAGGTGATAGGTAGTCTTCAAAATGGATATGCGCGATTTCTGCTACTATTGAGACATCCATATTAGATGATGACAGCAGGCGAGACAATGCGATCAGTAGAGCTTCAAGTGACCAGTTGCGCTCCGTTTCGCTTCCGGAATCCCAGATGTTTTCCTGACGTGAAGAGTTTTTAAGATGTCCATTTGCATAGTCAGCATTTCCTAGGATGTATTTGGATGGTAAATCTTAAGAATATTGATCAGTCATTCTCATAGTAATCCAGAAGATTCCCCGTTCATAAGGCGTCTCGAGCGGTCCCTCTATGCTAGCCAGTATACTATCAAGGCAATAGAAGGCCGAAACAGCGCTGATAAATGGTAAGATCTTACATTGGCTCGACGAATATCACAAAAATCAAAAAAATTCCGCTTCATGACAGCAGGACCGTCCGGGGAACTATAATAAAGCTTTTAGAGTTTCGAGTCTGTTATAAAATATCCTCATTTTTAATAGTAGTAAGACTATCGCCATATCGTGCATGGCCACTGAAGAAACAAAGAGGCTGATAGAATCCAGTCATCAAGAAAAGATCTCGCATAAAACGCTGATTCCGAGGTAATTGATGTGTCGATGGTGTGTCTGTCAGTGGTAGCATCAGACCTCACAGCTTCCTCTTCAGGAACTGGCACAGATATAGCAGTAGCTAGCTCTTTGGCAGGGCTTTCTGAGAAGGTACACCCACTTTCACTCCATATACATCTGAAGCATGAACGGGTCTTGATATCAGCTCCGTATTTATAATGCTCATTCTGAAATTTCTTGACAGGTCATATCCGGCTTTGATGTAGTTTCCCGGCCCATTCTCTTAGTGGATGATGGCAACGACTGTGGCCAAGCTCCCGGGGCTTGTGGGGTTGAGCTTGTAATAGTATGAATCTCATGCAATCTTGAACGATAAACTTGAATTGCAATTAGACGAGGGTGTTGTGGCGTGGCGAGTATTGTATTCTCCTTCCACGATCGTGATCATACGATTTCTCGCACTATCTGAAAGATCGCGTGCAACAGAATTTGTATGGCATGAGCAGGCATCCCGAAGCAGTCTTGGGCTTTGCACATCTGATATTCTGACAATTCCCTCTATCAATCGAAAACGTTGATGCTCCAGTAGTCCTAGATAATTGGTGATGCGTTCGAGCGCATCAACATATCTCTTGAGCTGTTCAACCCAGTCTTCAAATCTTTTAGTGTCATGCACCCCTCATGAAATCACCTTCCAAGAAGATATCTCTCTCTGATGTTTTTTATTCGGGATTTAAACCGGTCAAAGTGGGTCTTAAAGACATGGACTCCTCGTGAATTTGGATCATCAGTTGCCGGTGTCTTGCCAGATTTCTTATTGAATATTGATTTCAGCACCCTCTTCAAGAAGAGATTTGATATCATTGAGAATTTTTCCACCCCTGGCCGAACATCAGGTTGATCGATGTTCTTGTCGTAAATTTAGGCGTCACCCATTATTTCCATCGGGTCAATCCGATGGACTCGCTCCAGAGCCCAAATCTAGCGCGCTCAAGTGAAAACTATGAAGTAGTCCAGTGAAGGAAAAATGTATCGCAAGTGCTAAATATACCAATGCGCAGAACTGCTCGAAATATTCACTGATTCTCTTTCCCAGCAATGACAATATCGAAGCTGGCTTCACTCAAAACAAGGCCAGCCAACCCTTCCGCGAGACATAATTCATGTATGCACTCAGCAGAAATAAAGCTATAATCTACGTCATTTGGGGTGAGAAAATCAAAGCGTTGAAAGCATCAATACTATATCATGGAATCTTAGTGACTGCTTAGTGAGGGAAGTGCCGTGATTTAGCCTCGTTTGTGCTGTGCTTACTGTATCATGCACACATTTTCAGTGAGCGACTGCACGAGATTCGTCAAAATTAAATTAAATGAATCATCTTAGCCTCATTAGAAGCTTTATGAGGCAGTACCAATAGAATGGGGATATAAATATCTCTGGAGTGAGAAGTCTTGAGAGGAGGTGGTTATCTTTAATGTGATGGTCTTTCAGGTAAAAGTCTTGCCGGTTATAGATACCTATTTTGTCTTAATGAGCCACCATACAAGGCAAACGTGCCAACAGAGTACAACTTTTTCTGGAAATTCAAAAATTGAATGTCGCTAATAGACAAATCCATTCTAGATGCTAACTCGACACGAACTTGCGTGGGGCAGATTAATGTTTTTTGGCAAGATATTCCATCGCAACTATTAGATGCAGGCTTCGGAGGTAGTAGCTGGGCGAGGAGGCAAGAGCAACGCAAACGGAAGGCGCTTTCTGCAACCTTTCCGTGGACGCAAAGTCTGGGGTTTGCGACCGAGAACTCATAACTAAATGATTTGCCGAACGTCCAGATCATTAAAATGAATTCATAGCCTCCATATCTCCTCATCCCACCAAAACCAAATTTGACAATCCATAAGAAAAACTTACATATGCGGATGTAACCAACATAAGCACCAAGCAAACTCAAAATACGCCTCGCAGTCAACCCCACATATACACAAGATGCTTACTTAATATCTAATCAAAGCTTTTTGGATCTTGAGGCTAACTGTTATGCGACAAATTCTGAGCTAATTTGTAACAGTTGCATGTTGCTGCCATTGATTCAAACGTGGTATTCTCTACCTGAAATATCGAGATTTGGGCCGTTATTATTCTATGAATACCTACTCTTTCTAATGTTATCCCAACCTCTTCTTGGCATCCTTTTACTACCAAGACAATTAAACAGGTTTTCTGGGAGCATAGGAGAGGATTCGGGGGGTATATGACTGAATCATAAATTATCCCTTTCTTTTCACTATCCTTCTTACCTCTTTGCCTCTATACAAAAATCACCCAGTAATTTTGTAAGAACTCTGATATTAGGCTCTAAGAAATCCTCAAGACAAGTGCCACTTGAAAAGTATTACACTTTCCTTACAAATCACTCGAGGGTAAAACCGGCAGGACAAATGTAGAGATATAAAATCCAAACTATCAAATAGGTGACCTTGAATATCCTTCCTCCTGATCCGAAATACCAATATGTAGGAAATATGAGGACTTGTAGAGGACGATGGGAAAATTAGATGATTTCACATGTCAACAGGGGTACTCTAAAGCGCCTTACCGTCGGCGATACGATACGACTACTTCGTACATGTAAAGACACCTGTATTCATGCTGTCATGTCAATCTCCGCATAGCGACAGCAAAGTGGTTCAACCGAAATTTTACATCGACCCTTTGTATTCTCGAGTCTCTCCATCATTCAAGGTTCAAGAACGAACCGGAGATCAACACTGACAGCACAAATAGCCGGAGCGTTCCAACAATGAGACGTCCGATCCAAATACCAAGGTTTCGGTATCTCCGTTCCGTAAGGGATCCCCGAAACCAAACCCCAAAGGAACGAGAATGCCGACATCAAATTTCAAGGATGTGGACGAGCAGGGGCTGGGAAGTGACCCGTGGGTTTACGTCCGGTCCGGATGAGGCGAAGTACATTTCCTCGTTTGATACGATTGATTGATTGCTGCATTACGATCACGATCACGATCACCAGATATCACCCTGGGAGCAAGGAAGGAGAATTTTGCACAGCCAAATCCGTGAAGCCATCTACGAGTTTCATCTCTCAATCTCGAATGGAATTTCTGCTACCTATTTAGCTGTAGCGGCGCTCTATCTGAATTCTAGCTGCATTCCACTGCGCGATGCCCCGTGTAAGATTTCCCAACGGCCCAGATCCATGCTTTCCCTGTCATGTTCCAAGTCCAGCTAAGCGGGATACCTATATCATGTCAAAACCCACCTGCAACATCAAAACCACTCGTCCAAGCTCGAGGTATTCGATTTTATCCAGATGATTCACAGCTCTTCATACTCCTAAGTTTTGGTCCAATTCCACAATCCCTTGTTTCGGTGTAGAATTTGAGTCCCAATTGTGCTCTACCATGTTATGATATGACTAAATTTCGACGGTAAATGGATCCTTGTAGTTGGGTGAAGTGGCGGTGGAATAAATTAGAACGACTCGTATCGTGTTATCGTACGGTCCACGCTTTATAACGACGATGAGGGGTGGCGAGTTGCGCGTGGTAATCTTCTGGGTGAAATTTTCCTTCTGGCTAGTGCGAGAGTGGATTGACCCTGAAGATCGGTCGATATACTTTTCCTGGGATGTAATCGTAATCTGTAGATGTGTCTCGGGTAGCAATACTTGATGAATGACGTTTTCAGCGAGTAATCCTTGGGTATGAACACACTTCCCCCTAGTTTCTTGTGATAATGTCTTAAAGAAATGATGAAACTCGAAGAAATGCGATGTTTTATCTTAATCCATCGTGCCGATCGTGTTCCAAATAATATCCATACAACCCCCAGCTCCCAGCCCCCAGTACTCAACCCGAACTCCTTGGTCTCTCAGCCGCCATCCTATTTCCACAAGCATGTTCCCACTGACTAACAACATACGGGGGTGGCGGCGGAGAAGGCCTCAGAGAAAGCGAGGGAGGCGAATCCGAAGCATCATTTGAACTTACTGCCCAGCCAATACTCCTTGGTCCTCGAGGCATATCTCCCACACTATCCCACATCCAAGGATCCCACACATCATGGCTCATACTATCCACCGTCATCATCGCCTGTTGAAGTTCTGACAGTTCTCGAACTCGGCGAGGGTCTTCGTTTCGTCTGGTGGTTGGAGGTGGCTGGGATGGTTCAATACTCGTTCGTGTAGGGTCGACACTTTCTGACGCATCGGTTTCGGCGTTCCAGTAAGAAGGAGGTGTTGACCACGGTAAGTCATCTTCGCCGAGACGAAATCTTCCTGGGGTTGTAGGTAAAGGTCGATCCAGGCGATCGGTTAGACTTTGTCGAGAAAGATTAATCATTCCATGTTGTCTTGGACTAACTACCGCGCTCATGGGGCTGACTGGACTGATTGGACCACTTCTATCATTCAAAGTCGGCGGTGCAGATCTCCCCCTCTCAGCTGCTTCGGTCCTGATTTCCAACCCTCGAGCTCGTTCTTGCCTGTGTTGTGGTTTTTGATGGTGGCGAGGTGAATGATTAGGTTGTAGGTTGCCAGGATTCACTATCGGCGGTGTGGGTGCGCTGCCCAAATGTGTATTTGCTCTTGCTCTCTCCCATTCCCTCATATTTCTAGATGTGTACCTCAGCGTCGCCCCATGTCCCGTATCATTTTCAGACAATGAGACTTTAAACTCGAGGTTGACGTGAACTCCCAGGGCAGGTGGCCAACGTGATGACTTTCGGTCTGGATACGCCGGGTTTGAAGTATTACCAGATGTTGACATTTTTTCTGTTTCTCCGAATGTTCCTTGGGATAAATTATCGAAAGTCAAGGTCAAAGTAAAAGGTTTTTAGTTAGGTCGTTAAGCCGCTTGTGTGGAAGAGATCGGATGGGTGAAGAGGAGTTTATGATCTTGGTAAAAGCCGTTTGTGTTGCAACCTCATAGGGTAAGAAGAAAGTACATGACGTGAAACTACCAAGGTAATTTTATCACAATGGATCCGACCGACAAACTACTCCGCCCAAGTTGGAGAGGATGCTTCTGGTCCGCTGTGTTTTCGTAGGCTTAGAAGGACGCAACTTTCAGGGGTGCGGAGGCTTAGTATGTCTAATGATGTACGTTGGTATGAAAACAAACAAATCATGGTTATGGATAGCATGCTCAATTTCTTCCTCGTGGAAGAATTGAATTATGTACAAAGTGGAGATTACCAATACCAACACCTGCATAGGGAGATACGACAAAATCCACAGAATTTCCGTTCTCGACTGATATTGATTAATTGAATGATGGAAGATATATACTCCGTCTTATATTTTTTTCGCGATTTCGGATCTGTGCAAGTGGGATAGTTTAGGGATAGATTGCTCCATTTGACTCCTCCTATCTTACAGTAAGATCCATGACATGATGAATTAAATAAAATGATACCATAATCATTTAGTCAATCAATGATTCATTTGGATACAAAATTTGTTTGGTGTCGTGTTGGATAGTAAGATTATTGAGGTTTTGAGAGTGAATAATCTTATGCGAAAAGCGAAGAATTAGGAGTGTTGCGTTGTTGTAAGATTAAAGTGCAAAAAGTGCAAATTTAGTACATGGCGATCCCCCCATCTTTTAGAAAAACCCCCTTGTACTGAGACCGACAACAATCAAAGGATCAATATACTAAAAATAAATTTTGGAGGTAATACCCGACTTATTAGGTATTGGATACTCTAGTTAGGTATTAGCTTATAATTCTCATTTGCCTCTCAATTGATCACCCGGCACATGAAATGACGTTGTTAATTTATTAGCGAATAGGTCATTATAATCGTCAATTTTCGGATAGTCCAAAAGAATGGGATGGATCATATCCATGATGGTAGATATAATCCCAATACAGCATCTGAGAGAAGAATTATGGGACTGTAGTCTGATTGTCGAAATGAAATATTTATAATGAATGAAGTTATTTCAATACTTTTCGGTTTATTTAAGTCGTTTTCCGTTGTTTGCATGTTTGTTTACATTGATTTTGATTTCCCAACGCTAGAATAGTTAGGTGTTTTAAACTGTGGTTTCAGTGTCACGGAGTGAAGGAAGCAAGAATCTTAGGCATCGGAATAGTATTATAGTAAACTATAAACAAGGAAGGATTTTGATAGAGAAGCCGTTCAAATACCATTTGACGGGGGAATGTTTGATGACAAAACGAGGGTAATTATTGAATGGGAATCTGAACGAATTTGGGATTTTGTTTCGCCGAAAAATATTGCCAGCATATGAGACTTTGTGATCATGGCCTCATCCTTCCTCTAGCCAAAATCAAGTGTGGCGGCTCTCTGGATTCTGAGTAATCTGCCAGGAACCATCTAGTGCTCCGCAAAAGCTTGCATCTGACACATATCGAAATACAGCCCTTTCTTTGCCAAAAGACTATTGTGTGTCCCAATTTCTTTCAGTTCACCTTGCGAAAGGACTAAAATCTGACTCGCGGATTTGATAGTCGATAATCGATGCGCCACCGTAATTGTTATTCTACCTTTCATCGCAGTGTTCAAGGCTTGTTGGACTTGGAGTTCACTATGGGTATCAAGAGCGCTCGTAGCTTCGTCTAACAACAACACTGCTGAGTCTCGGATCAAAGCTCGTGCGATAGCGATGCGCTGCCGCTGTCCACCACTAAGAGACAATCCGCGACTACCAATCTGCGTTTCATATCCTTGTGGTAATGAGGTGATAAACTCGTGGATATCTGCATCTTTGCATGCGCGAATGATACGTTCTTGGTCGATTGCCTCATCATTAGAAATCCCAAGAAGAATGTTCTCGCGGACAGAACCTTGGTAGAGACAGGTTTCTTGAGATACTAACGACACAAGAGAGCGGTATGCTTTTACATCGATAGATCTCAATGGCGTGCCTCGAAACAAGATTTCTCCTTGAGTGGGTTCATAGAATCTCTCCAGTAGTGCAATCACAGTGGATTTACCGGAGCCAGATGCTCCTACAATTGCTATGTTTTCTCCATGTTTCGCCTCGAAACTGAGGGTTTTCAGAACAGGAACCTCCGGGCGTGAGGTATAGTGGAAAGAGACATCCCGGAACTCTATAGTATCATTGGGATGAGACGCAGGGATAGCTGCCCCACCAGATACCTGAACGGATGTGGTAGAATCATTCATATTCAGAATATGGTTTGCAGCCGAGTGTGCCTGAACAATAGCTGAGATCGTGATTAGATATTATAGGATCATAGCAGGGATTATAGTACCTACTGTTTGATTGGGCGAAGAAACTACCCGCAGCCTCTCCACCAGAGACAATGGCTAGAAAGATCACAAATAACTCATATCCATTTATCTGTCGATCTGCCAATAGATGCCCGCCATACCAAAAGGCAAGCGCCATTCCTGAATCTTTATTAGCTATTTTGGACGCAAAAATAGATGCCATGTATGTCTTAGACTCACCAAGAAGACTAGCACTTTGAGAAAAGGCAAATAGTATCATATTCACTACAGTCTCTCTATACGCTTTCTTCATGGGGCCTCGCAGCTCCCGATCCAACTTCGCACATACCTTGGCCTCCATAGTCAGCGAAGCAATCGTTTTTATTGATGCAGCCACCTCGCTAATGAAGCTAGCACTTCCATGAAAAAGATTTTGATTTCGATCTTGGGAGGTAGACTCCAACTTTACATGTAGATAACCGGCGAGTATAATCACAGGTAAGCTTCCAAATATAGCTACGAGGGCAAGTTTCCATGATTCCAACAAGGATAAAACACAAGAGGCCACGAGGTTTACGAAAATAACAAGGATAAGTCCAAGGCTTGTTGACATGAAGTTTTCGAGTTGTTGGGTGCGAGATGTCAACTGTGCAGTCAAGCTTCCTGAGCTGTGATTATCCGTCGTGAAAAACGATAAATCTTGGGCAAGAATTGCAGCGAAGTAGCTTTTTCGATAATGATGCCCAACAATTGCAGCAATAGCAGAGAACATTGTGCCCATAGTTCCAAAAGCCAGGCATACCCCAAGAGCAAGAACAAACCATATCAAGGCCCAAAAATTGCCATTGTGTTTTAATAAATCTCCGTGAAATTCAAAAACGGTGACCGATTTGGCAAATACAACAGATTGACTTGGATAGATGCCACCAGATATAATGCATGCGAGAGCTCCAACCACGAACAGTAGACGATACTGTTTCAGGTCCTTCATTATTGTACCCACGCATTGTATGAGTGTTCTTTGCTGGGAAAACGGAACCTTTTCAGTAAGCGGTAAGATGCTAGTTTCTGTATCTGTGGTCTTCATCGGAACTTTCTCGTCGTGTTCAATTTGTAAATCCACGCCAGCAGTTGATAGATCAGTATCTTCAAAGTCCACGATGTCGACTGTCTCTATATCAGGAGATTGTAAATCTTGAGCTTCTACTAGGCGTTGATAAACCCCTCCCTGACCACAGAGAACTGCATGGGTACCTTCCTCAACTACCTGCCCATCTTTGATAAGAATTATCCTATCAGCTTTCTGTATTGTCGCTAGTTTATGTGATATCACAATGGTGGTCCGGTTGGTTGAAAGCTTATCCAAAGTAGCCTGTACAACTACCTCAGACTTTGCATCCAGAGCAGAAGTTGCTTCATCCAGTAACAAAATTGACGGATTTGAGATAATTGCTCGAGCTATAGCGATTCGTTGTCTTTCACCCCCACTTATGTTGCCACCGCGTTCCCCCGCCATGGTCTCATATCCCTGTGGAAGTTGTGAGATAAAGTCATGGATATTTGCGTCTTTGCAGGCTTGGTATACAGATTTGCTGATTTGGTCACTCGTGAGAGTACTTGCCAGGTGGTCATGAAGACCATTTGCAACGTTCTGAAATATAGTTTCATTGAACAGAATCGGCTCCTTTCTCGTGGATTAGCATTCATGGCCAAATTTATTGGCTGAGGAGGATTACCTGCTGAACTAGACCGATTTGACTCCTCAACCAGCCAATATTCAAATGTCTTATATCTTCTCCATCGAGTAAGATCTGACCACTTGATACGTCGTAATTTCTTTCCAAGAGATTGATGATTGTACTTTTTCCACAGCCGCTAGGACCAGTAATTGCAGTGGTCTTCCCCCTTTCGAAGATGATGCTGACACCACCCAAGGCCTTGGTTGAAGGTTTAGAAGGATAACTAAAGCTCACATCACGTATCTCTATGCGTCCTAAAATATTATCTGGGAACTTGCCATTTTTGCTGAATGGATCGATTGTTGGCTTGTGCGAGAATGGAAGCAAAAGTGACCGTGCACTCGCCGTTGCTTTTGCAAGCATGGTCCACGATGGAAGCAGTAATCGAAGGGCGTTCGTTGACATATTGACACAAAGAATGACACTATCAATGATCAGCAATGGCCGGCAATGGAATAAACAGACAATCCAACAAATATTGATCAACAAGACAACTGTTCACTTGAGGCTCACGTACATTACCACGTTTCCGCTGTTCCGGACTTTATCATCAAGTAATAGCTTCACGCCATACCAAAATGCCAATGCGTATGCGGAGAGCAAAATGAAAAAGCTAAGGACAAATTTGATCCCAGAGACAGGACTTTTCTTAAGCTTCGATATCCTGACCTTATCTAGGTAACTGCTATATCTTCCCAGAAGTTTAGGTTCAGCACCCATGGCCATAACCGTTTGAATACTTGAGAAGACTTCCTCTAATAAGGCAGCTGCATCTGAGTATATCAGATAGTCGCGCCCCTCTGTCCGAGTTTCAATACGAGATACGAGAAAAAGCCCGGAGAAAAGAGTAACAACAGCCGTGGACATGACCAGAGTCAACCTCCAGCTTTGTGTGAAGGCTATGATGAACGCTGTTGTAACGGTTGAGCAGGCTTGTACAGCAATCCCGAGGGTTTCAGATAAGCCGTTTCTCACCTGGGCTGCTTCATTAGAAATATCGTTTGCTGCTGAGCGGCGGGCGGCTGTGTCTCGATACGATTGATCATGGCACACGATAGCTCGCAGGTATGCCAGACGCAGGTTGCGAGATATGCGAGCTGCCACGATTGACAATGTTGACGAGAATATGTAGGTCAACTAAAGTAAAAAGTGTCAGCTTTGAGTTCTCAATTCTTGAAAACAAAGAATAGAGCGAGTAGTATACCAAAAGTTGGGCGGCAAATAAGTAGACAAAATACAGACTTCCACGCGCCAAGTTAGTAGATGAGGATGTGATTGATCAAGACATAGATGAGGCATACACATTGCGATTCACTAATGATTTCAACTGGGACGATGAAATTGCGCCGATGTTGTTGAAGTCATTGACAAGACTACCAAAAACAATCGTCATCAAGGGTCTGGTCTAGGAGCCAATCAGTAGAGCTTTCATTAGATGAGAGGAAACTTCACATACAGTTCCTGCTCCAATCGCTGCTGCAACTGCAACCACTTGGAAGATTTTGTCCGATCTAGTGGAAAAATGCCAAAGTATCTATAAAGCTATTAATTGCGGCCGATAGCACTCCTGAATTCTTAGACTCACGGGTCGTAAACCCAGTTGTTTCTCCGTGATTAATGGTGTTGCATAGCCTACAGATGCATATTCTCCAACTTCAAACACTGGCGGATGAGGGTGTGTAGGCTCTTTGTCACTACTTCCTTCCCTCATCGTTGAATAAAATTGGGATTAATTGAGAGATGAGAGTGATTTCTGAAAGTTATGCTAATCCAATAACGAACAAAGCTATTTGACTACTTTATGTGTTTTTTTGGAGAAAGTCATTGTATCTGACCGATATATTCATGATGTGCCACCCACTGATGTTTATCGGCCGGGGAATTCAAACGAGAGTGATACTGGGATGACCCATCTGGCATATTATGGGGCGATATGACCAGTTGTGGCACAGCCGGACTCGAATCTCGATTGAGGGAGGCATACCTTATCCATTGGGAATTTTTTTGCCAGGCCCAAGTGATTGGCTAATTAAAATTCATCTCCGTGTATGAGAGAAATATTGAGCCCCAAGCTCTCAAATATTGTGCCTGTAATCACGGCATGACAAGAAAGCCCCAAAATTTAATACTATCGGAGGACTGATTTTCTTGGTCTTCATACTTGTCATGTGAAATTCGTGCATCAAAAAACATGACAACCAGGATACCAGACAGGGTGGCCACCACCAGAAATGGTAGCCCGAGCCAAAATCCATGTAAACTTAAAGCTATAGAAAATAGGGCTGAGTACGGTAGACTACCTCTAGATTCTCTTAGATTTTGTAGTAAGGTCATTGCTGTGTAGTATAAGCCAATTTCATGTTTAGGGATACTGATATCAGAAGTGAGCGGAGTAGGGCATCAGCACCAAATCCCAATGAGAATATTAGAAAATATATATTGTAGAGAGTCAGTAGTTACTGCAAAGGCAGTATGCCGAGGAGACATTCTCGTTTCAAATCACTCGTAGTGCCAGTAATTACGAGACTTGGGGCAGGAGCGAGGGTGAGCCCAGACAGTCCAAGAAGAATGAGCGATGACTTCCTCGCGCTAGATAGGTGTCCCTCTCTCTGGAAGAAATACTCTGCCGGAGTGCAAGTAATCAACCGGGCAGAGGAATTAGGAGTAAAATGACGAGTCTGAGAAGAGATGTGTCCGGAAACCAAGCTTAATGATTTAAAATTTAGCAAAAGAAAACAAGCCAAAACATATTTCTGTCCCGGTAAGCTCACATATAATAACTATCCAAGTGAACTTCAAGCAAAGCCCTAGCATCACGAGACACAAAACTATCCAGCGTCTGTAAATATTGACGAGAACATCATAAAGAATGTTGAGGAGCAGGTCTAGAACGAATCAGAAAGTGTGTATGTTCTTGGGACCAACATAGTTGGCAAGGTACCGAGAAACATTTGTATCAATACAAATTTTTCTCAAAGACATCAATGTCTTTGAGAAGCGTGAGCTCGCTCTGAATTTCTTGCATCTTGCAGAAATTATTGATTTCATCCACCCAACAAGGCCTTGTTTGATAGGATGACGGACATATAATGGTTTCGAATATCTGAGTAATTGGTGCGATTTGAAGAAGCCCTCCAAAGTCTACAATGAGGATTAACAAGTATAGAAATACAACATGTTTGGTATATGGTTTGGTAGGGTTGTGAGGGGGAGAGATCTGATTATTTCGTGGGGGTTTCTGTATCTGTATTATGACTTTCGCCATGGGCATGGACATGTGCATATTTTATCATTTTGAATAGGTATTCAATGTTGTCTTTGTGTGTTGATTGAGGTTTGAGATGATAGTGGCTGATCAGGGGGTGTAAAATATGCCTGCCACCATAGCCAAGGCGCCAAGGCGGTCATTGAGCACGGTCGCAACCTAAGTATCACCCCCTAATTCTAGCCCTATAGTGAGATCACCTACTCACGGCACTCTGTACTACATACGATACACCAGATATTGATACTTTCTTTATGACCATCATGGCCGAGCATCATAACTTCAAAAATTTCAATGTTGATGTCTTGCACAACTTATTCTATCTGTATATTCCGAAAGATCACCACCTCGAGAAAAACTTATGTCACGACATTTTGATGTCTTTTAATACTTGAGAGTCCTGGCACCAACGGCAATGGACACACGAACCTGCACCGAGAAGATTCAATCGATTTCCTTGAAGGAACAGAGCAGTTTGGCGGAGATACAGAAGATAAAGAGCTTTTTCTACAGCAGACAAACTGGTTTGGATATATATCGGTAGACGTTGCAGCAATCATCAAAAGGAATCTCGAAGGAGGCATATATATCCATACCTTTGCTGGAAGAGTAACTCGAAACCAAACAGGTATGATCTGCATTTCTTCGAAAGTTCGAGTGCCCACTATCCTATAGACCACTGATTCTAATGTGTGGGCTCTATAATCACAATAGACAAGAACTGTGTGATACATGAATTAAAGCCGTTTGTAGCATCATGCAACATCATTGCCTTAGTTTGCGCGTGCTTGTCTTCAACTACGCTACCACCATGGCTGCCACCAAGACCCCGAGTGTCCCAATCTCAACGCCAACCATGATGTGCCAGGTAGGACCAAATGACCAGAAAAGTAAGGCTGCCGCAATACGTGCCACAATTCCAAATTTGTACACGGCCCAATTATCTTGAAGGGCACCCATAAGATCATAACCGTTTATCAAAATGAGAAGAAAAGCTACAACTCTCAGTCAATCGGTGTCCAAAATCAAGGAAGAAGAGGGAAAGAATATTACCGATCAATCTCACAGCCTCGGTACTCTCTACCTTGAAGTCTTGGATGAAGCTTGAGGGGTCGATGAGAGTGGCAATTTGCGTAAAAATGGTAATGACGGCGATAATGCTCAAAGCCCAACCTGGTCGAGAAAGCTTCATGATGTCTGTTTGAATCCTTCGGAGGTAGAGATCTGGCAATGCGAAGTGGATCACAACTTGTTGGTGATAACTGTTAAATATGGGGCCAGGAAGAGAAGAAAAGAAGACAGATTAGATTTTTAAGGTCTAGGGAACGAGAGCTCTATATGTATAAATGAGGAAGAAACTGATGGCATTAGCGTCATATCCAACAATAACGAGCAATAACTATAGAGGGGCTAAGTTGCTTTTTGATACAGGATATCAAGATGACAAGTGGTACGTGCCGCATCCGTTCGCCAATTTTGTATACAGATACATCATTCCACTTACGAGTAGGTATCTAGCTAGGTAGTTTAATGTAAAGTTTCGGCCAATCGCTGTCCGCTTTTCCTGCAATATCAGCAGATGTTAAAAGGGTTACAAATGAAAAGTGGACAAAAGATCGGATTTGCCATTATTTTACATTCTCTGCGCCATGTAGGTGGAGCCATTGCACTCGAAACTTTATGGGATATCCTGAAGCCAACGGTGATGGATGATGTCAGCCTTACCGAGCGACCGGATCTGACCGCCAGAAATGCATCTACGTGCAGATTTAGCACTGCAATACCATAGAAAGTGGCACAGCAAGTCTGGAACTTTTTTCAAGCAAGGGTCTTGTTTTGAGTGGATCTTGGACCAGGATACCAATAACAAGGAGAGTCCATATCTTGCCTTGATCTGGGGAGGTATGAGGATAACGAGATTGCACTGCTAACATGTATCAATTTTCTCAATTACTAGCGTTTTTGTGCCGGTCCTCCGGTTCTCGAACTTTCTGGGGATACTCATCTTGATAATAATCCGGATGGGTATGCTTCCACAGACGATTCTGACTTGTGCGTCTTAATATAGTGCAAAAAGAAAGGATGCAGGAAGACTCATAATGTAATGCATTTTATGAAAAAGCTCGATCTTGGCTATGAATCCCTCCCCTTTCTCTCTCCTTTAGAATTACCACACATCCATCTGAGGCATTTATCTTCCTGCGTGTCTCCTCGGATATGCTAGTTCTCATCGCGCCCACTGTTGGGATATTAATAAGCTTGATTCAGTTTATTTATGCAAGTACTTACCAGGTATCATTCTGTCCCATACAGCATCACTTTCTGGTGAAATGGTTCTCCTAAAATTTGACTGGAAGTGGTAGCCTACGTCAAATCGATACTCTATGTCCACGTCTTGGAAAATATAAAGGCCTGGAGCTATAGTTCGATGATAGTGTTTAGTTTTTATTCGCGAGAGAATTAACAATCTCATAGTGATTGCCCACATAAGGTGACTTCTCAATGCAGCATCATTTATTGGAGAATCTGACCATTGAAGAGCGTAGCATTCATCTGACAATCACGAATAAAACCATGTGCAATATTCACATCTTCCACTTGGTACTTGCAGTAGTAGGAACAATTTTCAAGAATTCCGCATTTTTCCCGTCTTAGTGGAGGGGAATGGAGTCAGATGAAGAGATGTGTTCTTCCAGGAGCTCGTACTTTCATGACGAAGCTTCCAGGCTGCTTCCTTGACTTAGAGAGAAGTGGAACTCTGGAATTTATCAGAAATTCCCATGATACCTATGGAAAGAGCTTGGAAATGTAGAAAAAATAAAATTCAAGTGATTGAAAATTCCGCTTCAATTCAAGATCAGCAAGAAGTGATGTTCAAATGAGTTGAAATTCAGGATTAAGGAGTTCTTTTGCCCGTTGGAAGGTCAGTCAAGACTATTTTCGACCCTGACATACTACATCACTACTTATTAACTCCTGCAATAGCTTGCCATTACTTGAATCTCATACTCTGACTTTGCCTCTTTGTAGTCCTTATTGGCGAATAGACAAATTATTCCGCCCACATCTGCCGCTTCAAGGCCTAAAGGAAGTAATTGCAGCAATCCTATAATGAATGTAAAGTATTAGAGGACAGCTTGATACTCTCTATACACAATGGTCAGATCGGCCCAGTGAAGCAATGCACGAAATGGAAGACGGGGCACTCCATCACCGCATGCCATATTTTCATCGCTTTATCCATTCTCCATTAACCTCCTTCGCTCTATGCGAAGATCTTGCTCTGATAACCTTTCGGTACTTTCAAGCACACCTTCTCCAAATCCCATATCCTGGCATCGTTATCAAAACATCCAGATACAGAAATTTTCCCATGTACATCCAAACATTCGAAATTAGCAGGATGACCTTCCAAAATAGTTTCACCTGACCCCTTATCGATATCCCAGATGCTGATCGTTATATCTCGAGATGCGGATACGACCGTAGTGGCCGACAGAGCTTTGAAAATTCGCACCGTATCAAAGACGTGTGACCTTCTAGTTCTGGTGAACTCTGAGCGACAGGAAAGAAAATGATATCCTCAGCCCCGATTCCTTCAAGAACAATTAATTAATTTTACAAGATTAAGAAAGAGTAGCGAGCCTCGCTAAACGAAGCTAAGCTCCCTCCTCGCACACCACTACGCTACAATGCTACATAATCCTTACGCACCATGCTACTTGAAAGTTGAAACATCAGAGAAAACTCAAAACACGACGAATTTGACACCGAGGATTCTACGCTCAACAATGTGCTTAATGAAGACCCTTCAGATGCTTTCCACTCCATGAAGCACCGAGTGAGTGAGTATATTTCCCCACCGCACCAAGTGAGAAATATCAACGAGTATCGTATGCCCAGAAATCAATCCTTTGCCATAAGACAAGGAAGGATCCGAATGCGCCCATGCCAATCGAAGAGATATGTATAGAAACCAAAGCAAGAAAGTGATAGCCGACCCCCACCCGTGACTTCTTGCAAGCAGCAGAGCGAAGACAGGCTCGCGGATCTCTTGTGTGCTTGTGAGTGAAGATGGAAACGACGAAAAAGTGGATGCAGAAGTGAAGGTAAATCCCCGTGTTCCTTCCTTAATTCATTACATTTCATTCTCCCTTGCTGCTTCGTTCTGATCCTCAAGGGCGGGTTATTTACCAAATTTGGGTGTGGATCAATGGAACATCTTTGATGGGAAATCGTCACGGTTTTGACGTACCCTGTAGAAAGCACTAGGGAGGAGTATTTCCAGATTTTGTAGGTTTATCAACATCTTATTGACTACCATCCGATCTGATTAGTCTAGATAGATTTCATGCTAATATGACTTCGTTGAAAAACCACATTGTCTCGAGGTCATCATATATTATGAAAATATCTTGAGAAAAAGACCATCTTAACACCTACCCCGAAACTTCATCCGGAACCAAAGACGTTTCCAGCAACAGGATGTATTGATTTCTATACTGGTAGGGCAACATAGAACATTTGCAATAATGAATGGATTATATGTCGAGAGATCGTGAAATTCTAGGCATCTAGTTATTTTGGGGGCCAAGCCTGACAATGCGCGGTAGTGAGGGGCAGTGGTGAGCAAGAAGTAGCCGCATACGCTATATAGCCACATCATCATGTGGCTGTACTAGTATGTAGGTAATATAAAATGAACTGTGGCATAAAAAAGAAAGTTTTCTATAGGTAAGATCTTTTCTATTAATGGGATGTATTTTGAGCTGTGTTGGGTGATGACTAACTAGGTATCTTAGCATGCAGCAGTGTCTAGGTATAGTTAACGAAAAAAGTTGCTCCTCCTCCCGCTTCTCCCCTTTCTCCGAGAGCTTTTATCAACACCAGAAAATGCCCGACCAAAAAAAAAAAAAAGAAAGAAAAAGTCCAAAAAAAACATACAACAGTAGGGATTCGCTGGTGGTCACCCACCCAACTACTAATCTACCGATCTGAAGCTTGTGTATGGCAGAGCGGACGGGATGCCCAATTCTCTTCAGTCTATGGTCGTATGTGTCAGAACGTACTCTAGATGGATTTATATCCCATCAAATACTTAATATTCTCTATTCTCTCAAAAGTTTTGTTGCATATCTGCTACAGGGCATTGGGCCTGTAACCCCCTATAACCCCCTATAACTCACCTATAAATCCCCAATCCCATTCAACCCCATCAATAACCAACCCACCAGCATCCCCATCACCTCGCCTTCCACCCAACTCTCCCCACCCACTCCACTCCACAAACCCCTCTACATCCACCCTCTCCCCCAACAACTGGACGGTATAAAACCCCCTCGCCAATTCCTCATGGCTCGCAACACGATGGATGGACGTAACCATGACACGCGCGACACAAGCACGCGACATGATTCAGCTGTTCATGGGGATGCCAACCCCTCATCCGCACTGTAGCGTAGACGAATTTGGGGATCAGGTGATGATAGGTGAGGAGGATCCAAACTCGGTCACACAAGTCGCGCGCGGTAGTCGTGGCGCGGAGTGCTTGTGGAGTGGTGGGGGGAGCGAGGAGCTGCGTCACGTAGGTAGGTGGTGAGGAGTGGGGGAAGGAATTCTGGGAGCGGGGTGGAAGGGGGAGGAGAGAGGAGGTGTGTTGGGATCGGAGATGCTGTGAGGGAGGGTGTGGGTGATTAATGTTGAGGTTGGAATATATTTTTTGGATGGAGGGACTGGAATTATAGGTTGTATATGACAAGGTCTTGATATCGAAAAAGAGATAAATAAAGATTTCTTAGGCGATATACTATTGATGTAAGTAAGTTTTCGTATCAACATCTGATTATACAGTAGTGAAATCAAGTCGAGGGAAAACAATCCCACTTCAATAAAATCCGCCAGCTCAGCGGCATCATGAAACCCCAGCTCTTCCGAATCTCCATCTTTCGAAACCGGTGTAATCGCCATCTTCCTCCTCGCTTTTACTTTCCCTCGACTTTTCCGTTTCGAATGGGGGGAGGAAGTCACAGGTGTGCATTTTTCGATTAGAGGTGCGGAGATGCAATCGAGAAAGACGCGGAAATTGGGTTCTTCCTCATTAGTGATCATGAGGGGTGGGATTGGTTGAGGTTCTTGTTCGGAACCTTTGGGTACTGGAGATTCGAAATCTGTACCTATGTACAGGTACATAGGCTCTCAAAGTCAATTGCCAATTGCCAGTCATGACGGTAGAGCAAACCAGGGATCCAACTGCAATGCTAATGCACGATCCATTCCCGCCATAGTATCAAGTTTCGGCTTTCGGTACTGTGGCATTTGGTTCGATCCCCTGTAACCTAAATAATAAACCTACCCCGCACCTTGCATGTTATTTTGGGTAGCCTGAACGTCATTGATCTAACACCATCTATTATTCTTCGAGGTGCAAGTGCGATTATTTAACACACTACAATAAATTCCCCCCAACCATGTTTTCTCAGACGATCCTAGCATTCGATCTCCACAGTAGTACACTTCTCTCAACCAAAATTATCACAAAAGAATTCGCTCTTCATTTCGGCGATAAGAAGGCCATTGGCAATCAACTGCTAGATACATAATGCCGAAGATATATAAGTAAAAATATCATTTACTAGGTATCAAATCCCACGAAATATATTTAATTGATAAATCAATCCAGCAAGAAGAATATACATTTCGCATGAACAGCATGTGTAAAAAATCCCTCCCAATTTCCCCATCGTAATCTATTTAGCAAATCTCATTTACAAGAACAGCACTATACAACAAGCTCTTCTGCTCAATAACAACTAATTACATCTCCATCACGCATTCAGTGAAACCAAGCTCCCACATTCCTATCCCGATCCCGATCCCGATACTCAGAATATAATGCAAGCATAGCTGCATAAGTACAAATAAATCACTTCCCCCATTCCCATTCCCAGACATATACATCACGCATGCTCCCAAACTACTGTAGGTACCCCACAACCCCAAGATCTCCACATATACATTATCCCCAGAACAAAAACCAAGATACGCAGCTCCATTCTCAGACCCACCCACCTACCCCCCAACTATCAATCACCGCACGCTTCACTCTCCAAGAAATCTGCGCACATGATGTCCATGGGATGTTACAAGTCCGACGCGCGGGTCTATGGATATCTGCTTGAGAAAGGAGGGTGGAGAGGAGATGATGCTCGGGAGCATGTGTGGCGTGTGAGTGGAATTTGTTTGATGTTGTGGGGGTGAAGGCGTCCGGATTGAATTATTGAATTATTGAATTGTTGCTAGTGATGATTGATGATTGATGATTGATAATTGATAATTGTGGAAGGGAATGAATGGATGGATGGATGGGTGATGAAGATGATGGTAGATGTATGTGGTAGGTGGTAGGTGAATAGTGATAAGATGAATAGTGGTGAGATGAGAATGTTGATGTAATGAGAGTGAATAAATAGTGATAAGATGAGAGTGAATAGGTAAATAATAATGAAAATAAATAATGATAAGATAAGAGTGAAAGTTGATTGTGGTGACTTGGGTTGTGAATGTTGGTTTAATGAATGTTAGTGTAATGAATGTTAGTGTAATGAATTTTAGTGTAATGAGAGTGAATGGTTGGTAATAATACTGAAAAATAAACGATAATAAGAATATTCACTCCAAACAACCCCCAAAAAACCCCATCAATAATCAACCCCCCCAAGCACCCAAATAATACTAAATTTCCAGCAGCAAATGCATTATACAACCAACCAAGATTTTTCTTTTCCACAAGGATCAAAGTGTACAACATGAATCAATATAACATAATAGCCCTAGAAGTAGTTGATACTCGAGTACCTAAAACCAACCTCTAAATTCCATTTAAATTCTGCACACCCAATGAAACCCTCCCCTCCCCCTCCCAGTATCCCAACCCAACCCAACCCAATCCATCCCAAAAGCCATGCAACCATCATCCCATCCGCAATCGGTCCCTCCTACAATTCGCATTCGCATTCGCATTCGCAATCCCAATCCCATTCCCAGCCCGAGGTCAAATCCCCAGCGTACATAATACATGATACATGATACATGATTATAGCACAACCATCGCCATGCGATCCCAGACCACCGACAAATTCCCCTTGACAAAAGAAAAAGAGAAAAGAGATGAGAGGTAAGAGGAAAATCCGGCAACACGAACAAAGAGATATCCCACGCGCCAGACGCTGACCCAAGTCCTAAACAGCAAAAGAAATCAAACAGAAGACAAGGGGTATCATGTACAAAAGAAAGCCATCCAAGCCAAAGCTCCATCACATCGAAGACTAGAACCAAATTTCTGCATCCCAGAACTTAACCTTTGATGATTCGTTCTCTTTCAACCACTAAACCTTTTGCCACATAAACATTTAATATCTGAAATCATGCCCTTAATCGAAACAGTAAAAGCTTCGTCGAATATAGCATCACAGCATTCTCAGCTGACCCTACCCAACAACCCCCGCAAGCACCCCCATACACCCCAAATAAACCCCCACACAAACCAATCCCTCTCTTCTCTGCGAGGCCCTCGAGCCCCTAATACTACCTATAACATCGCCGACGCCCATAAATCCACTTTGCACCAAGGCTCCTACAATCCCCGTGCCAACTAAGCAAACAACCGTCATTCTTCCCAGAAATGTTGGGATCGTTGCGAATGTCAGAATTGGGAGTAAGATACTGAGGGCTATTGCAAAGGCGAGGGTAGGGAAATCCTCTGCATGGGAATTGGTATTTCCGCTCACGACGAGAAAATCATCCATTAAACGAGGTGGATGAAGGGGTGAATCGACTGGAGTACTAGTGGGTGTTCTTTCGATCGGACGATCGTCATCACTACTATCTGACAATAAAGATGATGGTAATGCGCGTCTTTGTCGAATTAATTGATCTCCAATTTGATGACGACCTTGACTTCTAAAACCAGAGGAACTTGAAGCAACAGAAACTAAATCATCCTCCACTTTTGGATCTAAAAATCTTGTCTCTGCTTCGGTTATGGGGCGGGCGGTTTGAAGATATTGGCGGTAGTGGGTAATGTCTGGTTGGGAAGCGGGAGGGAGGGATTGAAGAGAGTGGAATGAGGTTAGAGTTTGGTCTAAAAGAGGTTAGTATGGGGGAATATGCGGGGCGTGGGGAAAGGGGATGCTGACTGTACTGAGCCAATTTATAACCAATCCTCCCCAAAATATCAATTTTATGCCACTGTAAATCACCACCCATTTGTTCACTCGCTCTTCTTGATGCAGGAATTACATCTAGCCCTACGTTAACATTACCAGTATGACGTAACCTTCTTGATTCCGTATCGGCTCTGTCTAGTCGCTGTAGTTGTTCTTCTAGTTCGCTTATTTCATCTTGAAGATGAAGGAGAAGACGATGATTTAAAGCTTCGAATTTTCGATACATGGGTTTGATTCGATCTTCGACTACGGTATCTGAACCGGAATGGGAGGATAATGATAAACGAGAGGCGAGAAGTTCGTAGCCTGTAATATTAGGATCAATCTGAGAAGGAAGTCCGTGTTTAGGTGGGTGTGGATTGCGGGGTGTTTCAAGGTCGGAGGGAGAGAGTGGATTACTGTCTGTGCGGTGATGGGATTTTGGTGGTCCGAATGATGGGGCAGCTCCGTAATAATTTTGACGTTGATTAGCCGCTGCCATTTGAGATGCTAATTTGATTGATGCATCTTTCGAATTTGTGGTAACTCGTAGATTTTCTCGGCCGTGAACACTCCGTTCCGGTGACGTACTCCTGTCTGTATCGACATCGGCTTCTGGGGCCGAGAAATCATCGCCGTGAAGACTACTTGATACGGAAGAAGGAACGCTTAGATGTTCCTCTGGAGTATGTGGGCGTGATACCGGGGCGAAGTCTTTATCGCCATGATTGATCAACCATTTGGATGTATCCTCCTGTTTCTCCTCTTTCTCCTTCTCCCCCCGAACTTCTCCTCCTCGTCCTCCTTCTTCTTCTTCTTCTCCATCAGAGTCTTGTTGCAAATACGCAAATACATTTGGAGGAGATGGTACTGCTGGTGACAAAGGCTCTTCTCTAGTCTCGGTCTCTTTTCCTGTAGAAGATTGTTTCGTAATAGAAGCTTGAGTTACCGTCGAATTACTTCCACTTGAGCTACTAGAATTATTTGTTGTCGCAGTTAAGGATGTCAAGTTCGATATCATAGATGGCGATGTTAACTTTGCCCTTGAAGCTGCAAGGATCGATTTGTGATCAAGTATATTTTCCTCATCCGAAGAACTTGACGATGAAGACGATGATGAACTTGAATCTCGGTTCTTTTGCGCCGGCCTTTGACGAAGGCGTTGCCCCTCCATCTCACTTCCCTTTGAAGATGATCCACTTGCGCGCTTCGCATTTGTATTCTTTGGTTTCGGTTTTGGCGCAGAATGCCTGCTGCCACTTGGAGTAGATTTATGCATCCTTCGTGATCTATCTCTTTCCCTAGTAGTATTTGCTTTCGTAGGTGAAGACGACATGGTAGAATCGTGAATAGAGCGATGTTGATGATGAGTTATTCCAGACTGGAATTCTTGTTCGGTACCCCTTACATCGTCCCTTGATTCCTCGGAATCCTCGATTATTGATTCAACTGTTGGTACTTTGTATCTTGTAGGCATATCTAATCAGGAATCTACAAAATTCATCTCATATCAGCTTCACATTATCATTCAAAGATAAGAGAAGAAAAAGCAAAAAAAGCAAAAATCAATATATTTCATCATGAAGGGATTGTTCTGATTTTGACAGGGCTTACCTTGATATAATTTGGGTGGCAGCTATGGTGGTGTATCGATATCAGATAACGAGCCACCAATGCCGGATGAAGATAAAATGATGGATGAATGAATTGATACAAATGGATTAAAATATTTAATAATAGTAAACATGATAATGAAGGGAGATATAAAAGGGACGGATGAGAAGAAGAGAAGAGAAGAAAAGAGAGTAGAGAAGAGAAGAGAGAAGTACGAAATCCCCAAAGGATTAATATAATGATGATAATGTGATTGTATGTATATCAATTCCCAACTTCAGCTATCACACAAGTCGTATAAAACTGGCGCGCGCTCGGATTAAATTGGGTTATGATGATGAATGAGAGGAAGGGGGGCTTGGATGGGGTGATGTGTGTCTGAGAGTGAGTGTTCAGCCGTCTCGTGAATGAGGGGGAGAAGTGTTTCAAATTATTCTAAATGATGGAACCACCAACACCTAAGAAAAGAATGAATGATATGATTGAATATAGATACAAGGGAGGCAGTGAAGGGGGAAAAGGTTTGAGAGGGAGAGAGAGTTGGTATCAGGGATATTGGATGAGAATGGAACAAGGGGATGAATGAATTATGATCATAAGGGGAGGTTCCCGTGAGTGGGTGAGTTAGGTACTTCCGGAGTATTGTTTGAGAATCTTATAAGATGTTGGGTTGTGATGTGTATGGATGAGACTTTGTGTGCAGTGTAATATGTAATACACAATGTACACAATGATTTTTGATTTTGGTTGATTCAACTGTACAGTAGATAGATAGATAGATAGGTAGGTACCTACTTATTCATATGAGCATCTTTGAGGCGTGGATTGGAGTCATGGAAACGACAATTGCTGGTTGGTCGGTCACACTTCGTGATGGGCTGATAATGTTTCTGTATTTGGAAACTCCACGCTGAATACCTAGGTATCTATAATATCTATTCTCTATCCGGGGCTTGATTTTCGAAGGATTTCATGCAAAATATGAGATATGAGTGAGGATCATAACTTTTGGCTTCACGGCCGGGTGATACTAATAATGTACGATTGCTTCAATGTTGCGAGTACCTGGGCTACCTACATCTACATGTCTTGGTGGCTTGGTTTGGCTTTGGCATATGCTGGTAACTTTAGTTCTTGGGCTCATATGGGTACCACCTTACCTACCTAGGTAGGTATCTATGTATAGCTGTCTAGGTAGCTGTCTAACCATCTACCCCCGGGGAAAGAATAAGAATCAATATAGTGAGGTTTTGCTGTATTGGAAGAGCGAAAACACCAACCATGCCGTGGATTGGTCGGATCGATCGTTGCGGGATCATCCTTTAGCCCCAGAAGATGTGATAACTACAAGGGATCGATGCAGCAGCTACAATGATGTGAAATAGGTGAGAGGTTCAAGGACTGCCCAGTGGACCATAGACCGACCTTGGTCCATCAGATTGTGACAATGTTACATGAATACACCATTGAATTGGGTACCGACATCAAACAAACACCATTTCGAATGAGGCTATTGCTATCGCTGTTGGTGACTCTGTGATTCTAAATGTAGGTACCAATTTCAATTCTCAAATAAAATGCTGGAATTAATTCAGCCGCAACTTTTCTCAATTTTAAACGCCAAAAATGATCATCGTCGCCGAGCATGATAAAGATATTGAAGGTGTTGAGGATGGTCTTATCTGATGTTTTCCGAGAGGTAGATGACTTTTCTATTACACAAAATAGAACATTCTGAGAGACGTGCCTATTTTCTACTCGACACCAAATTCCAAACTTCGCCTCCTCAACCCGTTGTATAACCAATACTTCTTTTACACATACTACAGACTTACCAATATTACTCGCCTTGCCTTACGGAAAATCATAATATGTCCGCCGCCGGTACTATTTGAAGTTCATGCATCACAAAAACAAGAGAGAGTCATAGCCACCCAGTGATCTTATCTTTGCCCCTCGAATCGGGTGCCCAACAGACCAGAAAATATTATTACATGCATGAGCCCGAACCATCTCTGCCTGACCCTCTGATCACCGAATTCTCCGGAAAATCCCTAACCTCTATCAAAAGATTCTTTGGATTCTTTGCCCAAGAGGCCAATTGGAACTATACCACCCAATTCACATAGGCTCCGCAAGTCCGATGACTCGATTCTCACCCCTCGTCCTTCGCAGATACCTGCTTGGGGGCCAGATCAACTCGACAGGTTGTCTTCGTCATAGCGCGATCAGTGGTAGCCATTTATCAACCATCTACGCCTCGAGATCTCGGGCGATACAAGAATTACATACTGACACAGAATCGGCGTCTTCGTCCCCGACAAACCAAGGCATCCAAAACTCATTCAAGGCAGCGCGCAAACAATTGAAGGATGAAGGCACAGGGCGAAAGACAGAAAAGTTACAAAGCCTCGACGAATGGGAGTTGACGGTGGGAATCGAAATTCACGCACAATTAAATACCGAGCGAAAACTTTTCTCCTACGCCGCCTCGACCATCAACGACACTCCCAATACACATGTTGCCTATTTCGATGTCGCCCTACCGGGCTCTATGCCAATATTCCAGAAGGAAACCCTCATACCTGCCATTCGAGGAGCCCTTGCATTGAATTGCAATATCCAAAGGAAGAGTCAATTCGATCGCAAACATTATTTCCATTGGGATCAACCTGCGGGGTACCAGATCACACAATACTATGAACCATTTGCGAAAGATGGATATGTCACATTATATCCGCACGATGGAATTGCAAAGGAGGATGGAGAAGAAATACGAATCGGGATCAAACAGGTACAGATGGAACAAGATACAGCCAAAACCATCTCACAGCCTGGAGATATCCATTTGTTGGATTTCAATCGTGTGGGTGTACCCTTGATCGAAATCATATCTCTGCCGCAGATCCATCATCCTAGCACCGCAGCTGCATTTGTCCGAAAGGTACAGATGTTGTTGAACTCGGTTGATGCTTGTGTCCTTGGTATGCAATCCGGTGGATTGAGAGCAGATGTGAATGTTTCCGTGAGAAAGCGAACCGAAGAAGGTGCGGGTTATGAATATGCGGGAGTTCGAGGACTTGGCCAGCGAACCGAGATCAAGAATTTGAGTAGTTTCAAATCGATCGAGGATGCCATTATAGCAGAACGCGATCGACAAATCTCGGTTCTCGAACAAGGAGGGGTCATTGAAGGAGAGACCAGAGGATACGCAATTGGAAGTACAGAGACACGGAGACTTCGAGGCAAAGAGGGAGAGGTAGATTATAGATATATGCCAGATCCAGATCTAGCCCCTGTGATTATCGATGAGAAACTTACACAGCATCTCGGTGCTACGCTCGGCGCCCTCCCCGATGCCGAATTGGCAACCTTGCAATCCGAATATGGTATCACGGCGAAGGATGCCCTCGATCTCGTGTTTTTGAACGGCGGAGGCCGCGTCGCATACTTTCGCAACGTCGTCGATGTTTTGGTTTCCTTGAATCCCGACGCGCCGCAGATGCACCTGGGCAAACTGGCCAGCAATTGGGTGTTACACGAGCTGGGGGCTCTGCTCTCGGATTACGCCGACGAGGAAAATCCCCTGCATTTCACCCGCGAGGGCTCCTGCTTGATTCCCCATGCGCACATGGCGCAGCTGATTCACCATCTCCACGGCGCGAAGATCACGGGCACCACGGCCAAGAAGGTGCTGAAAATCCTGTTCGAAGATGGACCGCTCAAGCGCGAGTGGTCGGTCGAGAATATCATCGACGAGCAGGATTTATGGTGCACGCAAATGGATACCCACGAATATGAGGAGTTGGCCCAGAGTATCTGTGAGCAGGATGTGCACACCGTGCAGGAAATCTTGGCCGGGAAGGATGGGAAACTTAATTTTCTGTTGGGGAAAATGATTAGGGCGGATAAGGAGGGGAGGGTGCAGCCGCTGGTCGCGAGAGAGGTGTTGGGGAGGATTGTGGAGGGCTTTAGAAATGATACTTAGAGGGTGAGATGGATGGATGGATGATGGATGATGGATAGATAAATTGTGTGTTGATTGATGTTGTTGAACTGATCAATGGATGGATGTCTTATTTCATTTCATATCATTTCTTGATCTCAACAAACCAATTAATAAACCAATTAACCAACTAACAAACAATAAATAAAGAGTCTGATTATATATGCTTCATCTATCCCTTATCTACCTACCTCTCTCCCTCTCTCTCTTTCTCTCTCTCTCCCTTAGCAAACCGCCCTTCTATTTCCATTTCCATTTCCATTTCCATTTCCAAATTCTATTCTTTCCATTTCCAACTCCTCCAAACACAAACACATCACATCACATTTATCACATTTATCACATCACACCACATCAAAAAACCTGAATAATTTCCTCAAATCTTCTCAATCTTCTCAAATTTCTCAAATTTCTCGAACCCTCTCTCTTCTCCCCTATCCATCATCTTATCTTATCTCACGAATCAACCCCCTAGCCACCATCCCTTTCCCTCCTCCCTCCTCCCTCCTCCTCCTCCTCCCTCCTCCTCCTCCTTCCCTTTCCCCCCCCCTCCTCCCCCAAAAAAGCCCTCTCAC
>JANPYM010000010.1:1503595-1528373 GCA_025890175.1 Ciborinia camelliae
TCCCCCAAAAAAGCCCTCTCACATGAAATCACCCATCACCCCTAAAGAACTGCTCGTAAAAGCATATATATATATATATATATATATAGTATAAGAAATCTAAGGCTCGAAGCAAGCACTACCCACCGCACCACCCACCCACCGACCCACCTACACCCACCCACCGACCGACCGACCCAGCCAGCCATCCATCCATCCATCCATCCATTCCCTAGATATGAGAAGAATTTCATGCCATGCCACGCCACGCCACGCCATGCGAGAACAATCAATCAACTCCATCCATGCATGCAAGCTCCCAACCACCCAACCAACCAACCAGCAATAAGACGCCAGGAACCCAGCCAGCCAGCCCAGGCCAGGCCAACCAAACCTATGAGAGACAGAGAGAAAAGAAATGACACACCCATTGATCCATCCCATCCATCCATCCAAGAAAACCGGATATTAGTCATTCAACCCATCACGAAGACCAACCACCCATCCATCAAGCTTCCCCCAATTTTCCTTCTCACCCCCCCCCCCCCCCCTCTCACAACCCACCACCCATGGATCCCATTCCCATTCCCATTCCCATTGCAATCGCGCCGGCTCCCTCCCCAGCCTCCTCGATATTAGTAATCCCCGACACCCCACCCTCATTAAACCCCAAACTGCGCGCGTGAACCGGCTGACTCTCCATCGTGCTTCTCCCGCCCAGAGAAGCCGGAACCGCCGTGCCACTCCCCATAACCCCTCCATTGCTAATCCCCCCCGACCCCGATACTTCCCTGTCCGATACTCCCCGTGTGGCCACTACCACTACCACCACCACCACCCGCACCCGTACTCCCCGGACTTTCCCCACCACCCGACGACTCCGATCTCCTCAACACGCCATTCGATCCAGGTGCTTGCGTCTTGGCATTCCCTTGACTAACATCTAAATTCGGCGTGACAGGCTGCTTTTGCGACAACTCATGATGCAGCGGACTGGAATAGATCGGGGAATTGGAATTTTTGCTCGACGCATCACCATCTTTACTGCCGCTACGTTTAGAGCCGCGTGCAGAGATGCGACCTTGCTGAACGTTTAGAAAATATGTAATTAGTGTCGTGTGCCGTTATAATGCGATGGGATAGATAGAACACAAACTAAGAACAATTGTAGAGCAAAGAAGGCGGAAAGCAGCTTCGTGCTTAATATATTTTCCTAGCATTGTGAAGATCGGATAATAGCGAAAGGGCACCTTGACCCGCCATTGATTTTGAAATTATCCACTCAGAACTTTTCGATACATATACTTTTTTGGCTTCGATTTGAGTATGGAGCAACCGTAAAGTGAAGAATGGCTCTTTTCAACCAACTCAACTTCAGGATGTGGAGGATGATGAATGATCAACAGCTTGACCAGCCGTAAGTCTGGTTTCAGAACCATCTTGACTTACCATTTTCGCCCATCTTAATCCACAACTATTGCATAAATCTCGATTTCCGCTCGGTCCTCTTCTCCATTCCGGGGTGCTTTTGGTGTGGCAGTTGGCACAATCTCGCTGAGAGTTACCGGCTCCTTTTCTTCGCTTTCGTTTCTTTTTGGCAGACACCAAGCCGGCTAATTCTTCCGCAAGCAATCGATTATTCTTCTCCATTTGTCGCAGTTCATACTGCCAACTTGTACAACGTGTTGTTTTTAATTCGTCAAATATATTGTCTTCGGATGCTAAAGCTTCATCTTGAGATCCAATTGGAAGTCCGCAGCCACCTGGTTGCGTAATGGGCGGAGCTGTATTACTAGAGCCCGATGTCAGAGAATCGATATATGTACTAGGCTGAGAACGAGTTGGAGTATCGTTTGAGGATGTTTCTTCGGGAGATTGAATATCTGGTTTGTTCATGGGACTCAAAGCCACTGATTTGCCAGGGAGAGTGGTGCCATTAGTTCCACTTGCTGAAGCAAGATTTCGAGAAGATGTTTTAGAAAGTCGAGTCTGGGCGACAAGAAACGTAGGTTTCTGTCCTTCCGATGCATCACCAGGATATAGTGTCGTTTCAGCTTGCAAAACAATACCACGTTTATTGAAAATTTCATGTCCATAACTAACAATTTTTCCCGTTCTCGCCTTTTCTAAGGCTCGACCAAATTCGACTTTAGAGTCTTGACGCATCAATGCTTGAATGCTCGTACCAACAAGATCCTCGGGCATTCGATCCAAGAGTGATCTAACGTGTGATGAAACGAACAGGAACATGCCCGATGTTGATAATTTAGAAAATAATTCCGTCTCGCCAAGGCCTGTCGTCCGATTCAATTTGCTTCGAGCCAATGCATATACTGGTCTTTGTCTACCAACCATGATGATGCATTTTCGACCTTTGCCTTGCTCTACACAAAGAGAACCGTGACTCTCAAACCATGTATAGCCACTGTTTTTTCGACGAATGCGGAATACCACATTGACAGGACTTCCTTGCGATGTTTCTTTTAATTCTCGAGTGACGGGAACTATGTCACTAGGATGACAGACCGAGGAGAGTGCAGTTCCTATCAACTCAGATGAATCGTATTCCAGAACTTGACGACATGATGGCGAGAGGTAGAGGAATAAGCCTTTCAAAGAAAGAACATGAATAACATCATCCGCATTTTCCAAGAGGACCTTATCCCACATTCTCTTGGTAAGTTCTGGATCGCTACCATTATCATATGAGGCTAATACGGAGCTAACATCATCACGACTAATAGTTTGACCGGCATCCGTTAGGCGAGGGAGTTGCTGGGGTGGTTGCCAAACGTATCGTGGTAATGTTCCTTGTTTGTAATTCATCGTGTAACTTCCACCGGTCGTTTCATTGACGCTAGTTGGGCTCGCGACCACATCGACCTGAAATCCGACCACTAGAGAAAGCGTAGGATCTTTATCATCTGCAGGAATTGGAATCATTGTTAAAAGATTCATAAATGGCTGACCCCCTTTCCGATAGTTAATGATGGCCTGTTGAGTTTCGGTTCTTGTATCTATGGCTTTCTTGAGTTCATAGACCTTAGTATTCTCCGTGTCAAGTCTATGTTCACCTGCCTGAATTTTACCTTCGGGCGATTGAAGAAATCGACAATTTCTCCCCAACACTTCATGTCTTGAATATCCGGTGAGATTTTCGAAAACATCAGACACGTATATTATGGGAACATCCGGCTCTCTTAGATCGCAGACAACAAATGCGCATGATAAATCGACGGCACCTATATCAACAACTGGATTCTTCCTGGTTGCCACTCTCATTAATGCTCCAAGCATGTCAAACCCAGTGCTAGAATAAATTCCCGTGGCATCCTGCCTGGTTGGGGCGGTAACAGGGGTAGCTGTGGGGGTTGGTAAAGATGACAAGGTCGCAGGAACCATAGTCGTGCTTGATGCTCGACTTAAAAGATTTGAAGGTACATTCGAGCCGGATGGAGAGTTGTAATCAATTACGCTTTGAGACATGCCCATATTGTTTGGGGACTGGCCCATGACACCACCAAGGCCAGATCTTGATGGCATCCCTTCGTTGCTCTCGTCATTCATGTTTCCAGACATTGTTCTCATCCCATCATGACCCCTCATTATAAAGTCCGAGTCCATAGAATCCATAGGATCGTTGTATACCACGGGGGAATAGTTATTGCCCGCGTACATGCCCATCGATGTATCTTGAGACATACCCTCCATTCCCAAAGGAACATAACTCATCATCCCCGGTACCATATCCCCCGTATATCCTGAATATCCCACACCCGTATCCATAGCCATTATATTTGGTCGCACCGAGTCCGAATACCCCATTTGCGACATTTGCATGTTCATTCCGGCCCCCATACCTCCATAAACCATGCCCAAATCCAATTCACCCGTCGATTGTCGTCGCAGCAATGGATTCTCGGGAGCAGATGTTGGGGTGCCAAACTGAAAAGCGTTCAGACCGGAATCACCGTTGCCAAATTCCAACATGGAAGAGCTGCCATCATGATCTGGCGAATAGGTTTGCGAGTAACTCTGCCGCCGTTGTAACTCATGATTGTTCTGCATAATGATGTCGTCTAAGCTATCGCCACCGCTCATTACATCGTTCATGTTCATCGAATTGGTATTCGACTGTTGGGAAGGCTGCTGCTGCTGTTGATGTTGCTGCTGTTGAGCCTGGGGTATGCTCAAAGACCTAGAATGCGCCCTTCTCTCAGCAACCTGCCGCTGCAGGTCTGCTTGGCTTATTGACGAATTAAAGTAATTATTATTCATAATGTCGACATCTGCCTTCGTATCGTTGTAGTCGGGGTCGAATTCGATTGTGAAAGAAACTCGAATGTAAATGGGACTCCCCGCAAATATTGCGTCTGCTCTATCAAGTCCTCAAATCCTCAAATCCTCAGACCCTGAAACCCTCAAAGGCTTAAAAACACTTTGTATATCTATAACGTATCAATTAATTATGCGCCTCGGTCCATGGCATTATTTTTTTCAGGTCGCAATCATCCACATCCATCAAACATGCAGTCCGCCGTCGAATGCACTCGGAGGAATATAATTTGATTGTCTTTTTCGTTCCGAAAATCTGCGGGGGACCGATAAGTGGATGCGGGTCTGGGTTTGTCCCGAAGGATATATACCTATATACTGTACCGGTATTGGATTTTGATAACCTGATCAACGAGGTAAGAAGCCTTTTTTGAAAATGCTCTACGTATATATATGAGTATAATCCTTTGCGTTGCGGTATTGTAAGTTGGTTATGAAAAGTTTGTTTGATAGGAGTGAGTGAGTAGGTAATGTAATAAGTGAGTGGGTGAGTAAAGTAAAGGTACCAACAATAATAATTAATGAAGTTGGCGGATAGGATATTAGATTTTCGATAAATCCGTGCGTCGCGGTTCGGTAATGCACAAAAGTACCAAATAGATACTAGTAGAATAAAAGCTTGTAGAGAATAAGTTGCGAGTCAAATCACGAATCGGATCAGAGGATGCTTGAATGATTCATTACAAGGTAAAGGCGCCACCTTGTGTACGGAGTATAGTCTGTAGAATATCTTCAATAAGGATTTTGTAGCCATCCAATATGTACTGGATGTAGGTAGGTAGGTATTCATGTATCGGTACCTATTCACTTGAGGATTGTATATCTCATCTTGAAGAAGAAGAGTAAGGGTATTATTAGAATTAGATATTCACTCGAGGAGGAACAAAAAAAGAGAGAAGATAGAAAACCTTCTTTCTCCTCGAGTAATCTCGAGATCTAACCAGATGATGCACTTAATCCCCGAAATATGAAATATTCTCCCCAAAAGATAACTTGGCCTGTGTATGTTGTGTTGTGTTGCTAGTCTACCTAGTCAGTCTCGTCTCCCTACCTACCTAGGTACCTAATTATTATTTCTTTCAAAACCAAGCAAGCAAGCAAGCAGGCAAACCTTCATAAAGCTTCGAATACATCACCCATACATCTCGCACTAAATAGGTATTATTTTAATCACCTGTACCAAGAGCAAGAGGTCCATCAACCAAGCAAATTTGAAATGTGAATCGTTCCTCACAAACAAATAAAAGGCGTCTGTCTACCAACTCCCCTTTCGTACCACCCAATGTGAATATATGAATGTCACTCCGAACATACGGTAATACGAACACGAGCAGCTGGAGTTCAAAAAGGAAAAGAAGATAGATAGATTATACATTGTAGGGGTATAAATAATTATCCATATAAATTCTATTATAATTATCTTTATAGTTGTATCTAGTTATTTATAAACCTTATAGCAGTTTTAATACTTATTAATATTTATATAAAACCCCCTTCCCATTATTTCTATCCTTCCCATCATTTCATCTTCATCTTCAATTCTCAATTCCCAATTCCCAACCCTAATAATAATACAAGGCCTCTATCAACCTGATAGCCACCTGGGCAGTACCTAGAAGATAACCTTACTAAGGGATTATATCCAGAAACTATACCTATCTCTCTCTAGGTATATATTCCCCCCATACCCCCATACCCCCATACCCTCCCTATTCGACCCCCGCCACCAATACAAGCCCTCCCTATACAGTAAAGCACGCCCCCAAAACAAAAAAGAAACAAAGAAGAAAACATGCATATTCTAAAACTCCATGGTTATATTAAGATATGAAAGATGCCATATCCGTAACCATTTCCGTAAAGCGATCCATCTATCATCTAATCGTTGGCGGTGAATAGTGATTTTATATGTTTTTTTTGTTTTTTTCATTTTTTCGCCAACCCCTAACGAGGTTGATATAGACAAAATGTCGCGACTAGCAAGATGTCGCGGTTTAAAATTCGCTTATATTTTCAATTCAAAAAATCCAAAAAATCTATTCAAAATCATATTTAAAATATTTAAATTTTGATAATATTATTAATTCGAAATCAAATTTTTATTTGATATAATTAGATTTTTAATAAATTGTATATATCAAAAGTTACAAAACCCGCGACATTTTGCTAATCGCGACATCTTGCTCATACCAACCCCGTGAGGGGTTAGCGAAAAAATGAAAATAAAAAAATCTCAAAATAAAATTTCATATTAGTCATCGCCAACGATTATCATCTATCTATAATCTTTCATCTTTCATCTCCAGCTTTGATCACGCATTCCCCACCATATATTTTCTGAAAAATTTCATCATGTAGGAAAGCGTCTTGTAAATCCATCTTATAAATCCATCATGATACCAACCCCCCCCCCTTTCTTTGTTCGCGGAGTGAGTGATTAGTAGTTACTTGGCACTCAAAGAACCATTTGACGGATTTTCTCAAGGATAATTAATGCGTCACTACAACAAATCAAGATATTGCGTCACCATCCATCCATATGCATGCCTCCCGTTAGTCTTGTCCCATCATATGTATGTAGGGACTCCTCGTCAAGATTTCACAATTTTCTCTCCAATGTACCCATCCAATGTACCTTTAAGTATACTTTTTTTTTAACTATCTTTGTAATTGACGTTAACCTTCTTTTTGGTAAACGTATCATAAATCCTCTCTTCTTTCTTCTCTCTTCTGTCTGTCTGTCTGTCTGTCTGAGTATAAATCAAAGCAGACTTGGCTTCGCTGTTTAAGACGCAAAAGGGTCTAAACATCCCTTCGTCACTTCCTTCCCCAGAAAAAGCTAGCTTGCCCGAGACTTCATTCGCCCCCTATGTTACCGCTCTGTCACCCACCAATGAAACTGTTCAAATGATGTTGATGACTAGCCAAATCCCAGCCACCCCATTAGCCCAACCATCCCAAAGATAACCCGGAAAATATACGTGCTCATGTGGTATCATTCTATCATCAAAACTTTCTTTCATATCCTCAACCACCCATGCAATTCGAATATCAATCCCAAGGCAAAGAGAAAGATTAAGCAAACCATGCTTGAGCCGCTGCTTGGGTTTCGGCAGAAAGTTGCGTCAAAAGCTGTGCGGCATTCATATTTGCTGATGCGAGGAGATTCTTGGTAGCTTCGACGGCCCTGTTGGCTGTAGGACCTTGTAATGTTTGCGCTTCAAGAGCTTGGACAATGAAAACAAATATCTTGGCTGTCTGAGTAGTAACTGCGGGGTTTTGTCTAGAGATATGTTAGTGAGATACCACCCAAGTGCAATATATAAACTTACTGTTCGATGAGCTGAGTAAGGAAAGCGTATGCATATGGAGCAGCCTCTTCATCATTTATTACAGGTAAAGTATCGATCCATGCAGTAACGACTTGTTGTTGATTCGCAACACCTGTTGCGTTGAAATGCAAGATCTTAGCGATGGCTGCACACGCGTTTTCCGTAGCGTAGACATCATCATCACCTCTCGCATTGGCAATTTGAGTAGATTTGAATAAAAGCTCAATCGCACTGCCTACAAATTGAGTCCATTGAGAACCCCCCTTTTGGGCTGCGACACCAACACCGTAGGTAGCGGCTTGACGGTTTGCAGGAGCAGCATCTTGACATCCAGCGATCAATGGGTTCTTGATAAGAGATTCCATGTATTTGTAACTCATATCACCGCAGAACTCTAGAACATCGTCAATGATGCACAAGCCCCATTGTCTTTGCGTGGCGTCGTCGCTTGAAAGGAAAGCCGCATAAGTCGTAAGGAGTTTCTCCCAGGAGGGAAGGAAAGCGGTACCATGGTTCTTGAAAATGCAATGGAATGCTTTGTTCATGTCGGAAAGGAGAGTTTGATCATCTTCGATTGCGTAGAGTGTTTCCTCGGAGTCCTCGTCGCCTTCTTCTCGATTAGCATCAGCCCGCTCCTCTATTCTAGCTTGAACACGGTCCTTGTAATCATCTAGAGCAGAAATAGCTGAATCCATAAACAGTTCCATATGCTGCTGAGTAAGGCAATTCTTGCCCATTACTTCTACCGATTCGTAGAAACATTGATACATCTCGGCCAGGGTATCAATAGCTGGTTCGGCACTAAGAACCTCCAGAATCTTGGGGATTGTATTTGCCCAAAGATTGATCAGTTCACCTGATTCAGGACCGTATGCCTTCTTGTAAGAATTGAGTAGTTGCGGTACACACTTTGCTGATACCACACGAACAGGATCGTGAAAGAAGAATGCGAGGCCTGGCAAAGCAATATTCCCCATGATAGTTTCTACGTAAGAAGCGAAATGGGCTTCCAAAACCTGGGCGTAGACTACCAAAAGTTCAATTGCCATGTGCTTGTCATCAAGGGTGCTAGTTTTGATACCAATCACTTTGCCCTTGAGTGGAACAAGCTCCCAACCCTCTTGTGCCTGTACGGCCTCAACTTCATCTTCGTCATCGAGTAGTTGAATGTCTGCTTTAGCACTTGCCAAATCCAACAGAGGAGGCATGACATATGGTAGATATTCGAGGAATTCGATGCCCATAACCCTACACATACGTCCCCAGCAGTGCATAAGGTATTGAGCTTGTGGATCATCAGCATCGACAACACCTCGTTGAACGGTGGCCAATAATTTCACCAGTTCGATTGCGTCATTGCCGAGTCTCTCTCTTCCAACCGCCAGAGCAATAAGAGTAGCACATTCCATTCCTTTCGCGCGTAGTAAACGAAGCTCCCTTGTTGATTCCGAAGTCAAAACCTTAAAGAGTACAGGCATCAAGTTGTCGTAGTATCTAGCAAAGGCAGCCTCTGCAGAATCTGCGATGGTGGCGATGGTAGAGAGTGCTTGTTCCTGAACATATCTCTTTGGGCTTTGAAGGAGTTGGAACAAGTTACTCAATAAGTCGTCGAGGTATGGCTCGAGGACTCTCTTTTCTGCTTCTTCACAAAAATTGACAAGCGCAGCAGCTGCGTGAGCTTGCACACGAGGTTCTGTGCTTCTAAGCACCGGGATGATGCTTCCTACTACAAGTGCGTGATACTGCTCTTGCATGGTTCCTGCGAAGTCTGTACTCATTTGTCCAAGAGCATTGCAACCGGCCCAACGCACACGTGGGTGTGGATCGCTCAAGGCGGGAATAACAAGATGTAGAACTTTATCCAATTCTCCAAGCATCAAGTCCCTGCACCCCTCTGAAATTGCCGAGATGGCCATTAATGCAGCATGCCTGTCTCTCCATGCTTCAGAGAGCATCATTCTAGGAAGCCAATTAAATGTAGGTGCCAAGATGATTGATCCTCCAAGCTTGTTTGCCAATCGGTCCATGCATTGCTCACCAGCAACATGATTTAAGTCGCTCTCCTCCGGGTCCATCTATTCGAGTCAGTGAATGGTATAGTAAATTGAGTAGGGTAATCATACATCATCAGAATCATTCCATTCGGCTGCGTCATCGTCATCGGCTCCAATATCAGTCATAAGACTTAAACATTGAGTGATCATATCTGAAACAAAACTTGGGTCTTTCTTCACCATAGCTGGAGCATAGTCTGCGAATGTCGCCATGAGTTCGAGGGCATTTTGGCGAGCTTGATCTGTCAATTCCTTGTCCTGGATAATTTGAATGCAGAATGTAACTAGATTCTCAAATAATGGTTTGAACATCTTTGGGGCGACCTCTGCAAGATTCATAAGTGAGATAAGTGCTGTGGTGAGACCTTCTGAGTCCTGGGCTTGCTTTAGAGGTGGTAGGATCATAAGAACTTCCGGAATAAGGGCATAATATTTTGGTTGTGACTTTTTGTTGAGACTAGAGAAAAAGGATGCAAATGCTTCCATGGCTGCCAGACGGACCTTGGTAGGTTGTTAATGATCGTTCCATATTCTACCAATCAAGCAAACTTACTGCTGTTTCGCTATCTTGGAAGCCGCCTTTGAAAGCTGTGAGTACCGTATCTTCATGTTGTTTTTCAATTATGCCAGGAGTCGTAGCAAATATTCTGTATGCAATTTCTCTCTGTCCAGCTACCTGTGAAGAACTTAGAGTAGAGAGAACACCCAAGACTTCTGGCCATTGTTCACCTATAAAACGTTAGATTGCCATTCATAACATGTACATCCTGCGCCCAAGGATCGTACCATTATCGGAATATTCTCTAGCTATTTCGGCAACGGCGTCTCCAATTTTGTTTCGCACCGAATTCGTCTTTTCGAGGCCTAATGCTTCTATGAGCTTTTGTCGGATAGCATATGCCTGCTGCTTTGGGATGACGAGGAATAACTCGATTGTGTTGCTATCATCCGTCTTGCGCGATTTGGAAGCTATACGACGGAAGATAACCGCGGCAAAGGATCGGGTCTATAAAGTATGTAAAATTAGTGATCCAACTCTCTGACTTGTATGTTGAGGACCGGTGATATATCGTACAGTTGCATCGTTGGAACCATGTATATGCTCAACCAAACCCATCAGCAACATTTCAGGTTTGGTGGCTACCCAGTTATTGGCCAAGTGCTCCTCGGCTTGTGAACGAACATTATTGTCGGTGGATTGGAGAGCAGACAGTAACTGTGCAAGCTCTGCATGTGCATCTGGTGGGAGAACAGACATGTTGATATGTGGGTGAGGAGACTCGGAGGTTCAATATGCGAGACGAGGAATCGGAATGTTAAATATTAGGAAGAGGTTGTTATGGATTTGGGCGCGAGGCGCATTCGATGCGCCTTAATTCCTACAAGCTCGAAGGTAGAAGAAATTATTGTAATAATTGTAAGAATCGAAAATGGATCGATTTGTAGAGAGACAAGTTTCTTTATCTAAAGTGTCGAAGGGGTATGAAGTTGTGTTGTAGTGGGGGGGGATAGGTTTTTAGATTTCCTCCCAATTTTTTTTGAGATCACAATAATTATGAAAGTGGTGTCTGTGTTGCGCTAAAAGGCGAACTTTGGAAAGTCTAGCTAGGTAGGTACTAGGTACCAGGTATTGATGGATTCCAAGGTTGGGTGTTGAACATTTCAATGTTACGGATGTTTATGTTGATTATTAAATAACATTCCTTTTTACTCAATATATATATCGAAAACATAGATAGGTAAGTAGGTAGGTAGGTACTTATCATAATGCCAATAACAATAAGAATAATTAAGTCTTTGAAGACCAGATTTCATCTCGACTACTTACTTACTGTGCGTAGGTACTTTAATGGGTATTTACCATCTCTTGAGGTTACGTGACCTCCAGGGCTTTGAGATAGATAATGCTGATTCCCGTCCTATACCTGTATCTACCTATATACCTACCTACCTAGGTAGATATGAATGAGGCCATCATGATGGATGGACGGCCTTTGAAAGTTTGGCCTTCTTCCTGTGAGAATCTTATTAATAGGTACCTAAGGTATTGGCTGGCAGCAGCTCATAAAGTCACCAAAGGTTTACGGCGGCGCACACATCCACAGGAATGAAGAGCAAAGGAATAGCAAAGGAATAAACTCCCTACCTACGTAAGGTCAGGTTATTCATTTCATGGCACATGGCACATGGCACATGCATGTCTTTTCTTTCTTCCTTTCCCGTTATTCCCTCAAGTCAAGTCTTCTCTCTCATGCCCCCCCATCCTCCAATCGTACTATCACAATAGATACACTTTCGTTTTAATTTACGATAAATAATATTCTATCAAACATTAGGTACTTGAAAGTTGATAGGTACCGGTACCTGGTAGGTACCTCGTCGTCATCATCATAAACAATTTACCCCAATTTTCTTAGGTCGTAAAGGACGGACGATCAATCAATCAATCCATCCTAGTGTCTACCTGGTACCCCTCAATTCAAGCTCCCCATGATCATTCTACAACAACAGAAACCAGAAACGTCAATCCAAGTAATTGATATCATAAAGAATTCAACGATAACTACAAGCTGATAGAATATAAATCTGATTATTCTATCAATACCATATCTGCCATGGCAGATCGTACAGTCTTTGATTCTCCTTCGAGGCAGAGCACTTCCTCTCCTAGTAATAACAATACTGCGAGTATCAGTCACCGTTCTAGCTTTGCAGAAAATCTACGACACTCACCAAGAGCTCAAAGACATCCATCGTTTACACAAGCTGCCGTTCAAGAGCTACTCAATCATCCTCCAGCCCAGAGAACTGGAGATCCAAGGTTTGCAGGAAGGGATTGGAGACAGATACAGGTTGGAGAACTTGTGCAGGAGACTGATATTCATTGGTGTGAACTCGATACTGATGTCGAACATGCGACAAAGGTTTGCATGTATTCTTTCGCATTATTTGACTTCGATACTAACATGTTATATAGTCACTTATAGAATCCGGTCCTCCGAATGTTATCCTTATCCGCGAAACTCCAAATGATGTGACTGCTTGCGATAGCTTCGATTATAACGATCTTAATGCGTACCTATTGGTTGTCCTTGGACTAGCAAATCCCGATGAAGAACAAAAGGAGACATGCTCGCAATTAGCAAGCAAAGCTCGGGAGCGCATACCTATTCCACTTCGAGATGTAATAACACTTGCCAAAAAGGAACCTCTTACAACACTTTCCCAGTCAGAAGACCTTTCGAAGGCTGTGGAGATATTCGGCAGCGGTGTACATCGTATCCTTGTTTGTAAACCCGGAACTACAACAGTTGTGGGAATTTTGAGTCAGTTGAAATTGGTTAAATTCTTGTGGGATAATGGTAGCAGTTTTCCGGCTATTGATCAGTTGTATCCAACTATTCTGAGGGATTTGAATATTGGAACACAGCAAGCTATTGCGATCAAGTGAGTTGTCAAAGTCCTCACGACGCGAATTTTCTAACGAGGGTGTAGTGGTGACAAACTTCTCACAGATGCTCTGCAACTCATGAGCAACGAAGGATTAACAAGTATTGCAGTAGTTGACAACGCCGCAAATGTCGTTGGAAATATCTCAACAGCTGATACTAAGCTCCTTACACACACAAGTAGTCTACCTCTCCTCCAATCCTCCTGCATACACTTCATCTCCGTAATATTGAGCGAAAGAGGAATTGGTGACGGAAAAGATTCCTTTCCCGTCTTCCACGTTAACCCTTATTCGACTCTCGCTCATACAGTAGCAAAACTTGTCGCCACCAGATCCCATCGCATGTGGGTCGTTGAATCGGCATCTCCATCCCCATCAGCTCCTGCAACCCCATCCCTCGCACATGCCTCCGTCGTCCAACAACCAAGCGGCAGTGGCTCCGTACCACCCTCACCTTCATTTCCCGCTGTATCCGCCGCATCTCTACCCGGTGCACGTATCTCCGGTCGTTTGACGGGCGTCATTACATTATCCGATATTCTCAATCTCTTCGCTCGCACAACAGGTCTTAATCCTATGGATCCAAACGAATCCCGAGCGAGGAGAAGAAGGAGCTCAAGTGCTTCGTTAAGACCAAGTATGGACTCCTCAAGGGGGGATTATCTGGATACAATACGGGGCGAGCGTGGGTCGAGTGTAGATATTAGGAGATAAAGATTTATGTGGTGGAAAGTGTGCGAGGTTGCCTTTCGGACAAGAAAAAAAAAGAAATAAAACAAACTTTCATTACCGTGGTGAAATCGGGGAGATCTTTCATCAGAACGGAAAGATTCATTGAAACCCTGAGCGGACTGCAAGGAAATCAGGAGAATACGGGATCCTGGAGGAAAGATTGAAAAGTTACTAGGAGACCTTGTGCGCATCCTAGGATGAATAAGGGATGAGGAATCATGGCGCGCAGAATCTGGATTTTCAATTCCACGAAATGGTTGAAGTGCCTCCTAGGTAGGTCCGAGGTTCGATCTCTTTATTTATGGTGAGCAAAGCGTCGAGGTCGTTGATGGGTTTTCATTCTCCTTACACACGTGCTCTTTTTCGCTTGCTTTTTTTTGCCCGTTTTGAATGGCATGCGGTGGATGCAAAAATGCAAGATCCGATTCTCTCTTGTTCAGTATCTAGATACCTTATCATACCATACCATACCATATCATATCATACCATAGCACATAATATGATATGATAGGTCTGAGAAATTTAATCATTATTTATTTTTCATTTGCTTTGGAATGTGGATGAGTGGCATTCTTTATATATATATATATGTAGGTAGATAGGTAGGTAGGTACCTATCTGTCTCTGAGTGTTTGTTGTTCACGTAGATGGTGTTTTTATTATTTACCTATTTACCTATTTACTTATTTACCTCTAAATTCTTAACACTCACTCCCCCTTTCCCAGCCCAATCTACCCCCATCCCCCTCAATAAACCTTACTATCTCGCTATCTCGCTAAAACTTTACTTTCACTTATACTTTATATTTACCTACTTATATTTATATTTATACTTACATTTATTCGCTTATTCGCTTGCTTGCAACTGTATGGGATGGGATGGCATGGGATGATATACGATTTACTCTTCTCTTATTTCTTATTTCTTTACATTCTCCTTTACATTCTCCTTCATCCATATCTTCTCTCATCTCTACTCTTCTCTTCCTCTTCTCCTTCATCCATGTCTTTCATTTCATCCATATCTTCCGTTTCTCCCGTTTCTTCGGATGCGAATGTAATTTTGGGAGATTGGGGGAAAGGAGGGAAGGGTGAGGTGCTGAGGTGATGAGGTGATAGATGTTGATGTGTTTTTTGATGGCTATTTTTATTGGGATGTTTTTAAAGCTATGAGATTTAGAGATTTAGAGATTTAGAGATTTAGAGATTTAGAGATTTAGAGATTTAGAGATTTAGAGATTTAGAGATTTAGAGATTTAGAGATTTAGAGATTTAGAGATTTAGAGATTTAGAGATTTAGAGATTTAGAGATTTAGAGATTTAGAGATTTAGAGATTTAGAGATTTAGAGATTTAGAGATTTAGGAATTATATTCATCCATCTATCTATTTATCTATCTATCTATTTATCCATCCATACATCCATCCATTCATCTATCCATTCATCTATCCATTCATCTATCCATCTATCTAGGTACCTTGTGATTGCTTCGCTTCTCGGACCTTTCTAGATCGAATCTCATCTTCCTTTTCACGAGTTGAATTGTGGGATTGGTGTGGAGTGAGGGATGGGATGGGAGAAGAAATAGAAATCAAGCGTGGTCAGCACTACTAAACCAAAATATCTACAACATGCTTAATGCGTATTAGATGAACTCCTATCTCTCTCTCTCTCTCTCTCTTTTTAGAAATACAAGATTCGAGGTCGCGTAAAGGATCATCATATAAGGGGTATTATATATTATATTTCGTAAGGAAATGGAAAATGAGGGGGGCAGATGAGATCGATGTAAAAAAAGATTTAAGGGGTATTTCTATTTTATTTTATTTTATTTCATCATTGGATGGATTTCTCGTCGTGGTTGTGGGTATTGGGGGGAAGTTCGTGGGGACTGGAAGTGCGGATGTGGATTGTTGGTTTGAAGGGTTGGGGTTGGGGTTGGGGTTAAAGAGGATGGGATGGGATGGGATGGGATAGGATGGATGGGAGGATGGGGGTGGGGAGTGGTTTGGAGTGGTATGGATATGAGGTCGGGGGAGATTCTTGTATTCTTGTAGGGAGTGGGGAGGAGGTGCTGGGCGAGTGATGTGGAATTGGATGAGGCCGCAGGCGCATGTTGCAGGGAGGATGTCGACTTTAGAGCTGGTGACTTGTTCTTGCTCTTGCGCGGGAGCTGAGATTGAGCGTTTCCAATTGTTCGTCCTCTTTCTTCGTCTGATTGGGTAGTGGACTGGTGCTTTATATTCAAGTCCATCCATTCCACAAACCTTTATGTCGTATCCAACAATGCTGTCCCTACCGCTCGTTTATATTTGTATCCTCCTCCTATTCTTACTCTACCTATATCCCCATCCTCCTCCTCACCCCCACCCTCATCACAAATCAAACAATGCGCCCCATATCTCCCACAAAACCAGCTCGTTCTCCCCGTATGTCCCTCTTGCCCTTCTGCAGAACTCTTATACCCTCCGAATCCCAATCCATCAGCCCTCAAGCTCTTGGGATCAAGAAATCGAGCGCAGGACGGGAAGGATAGATATGAGGTACAAATCGAACCGGTTGTATGGCGACAAGCCGTGCAGAAACAGAGGGTCATGGGAATGGGGAGGGAGCTGGCGGGATAGATAGATGACGGGAAACGTGAAGAGAGCTCAGCGGCAACGGGCTGTTGTTAAGGTGGTGGGAGCTGCGAGTGGCATTGTTGAGGTCGGCGACATGGTGGGAGTTGTAGTTGTCATCATAGAGGTTTTAGGTGTAGGTGAGGTTGGCTTGGTAGAAGTTGTAGAGATGATGGATCTATTGGTTAATGATTCGAATGAGAGAAATAGGAGAAGGAAAGCATTAACAATCCACCGAACTTCAATATAGCCCAGCTCTGAAATCTACGACTCTCAGAGATAATACAGCTATCACTTACGGTTTCTGATCCTGTGTTCATCGATTGGTGCCTGCATTATGAAAAATCAGAATCTGACTTCAATACGATATCGAATCTGGTCGGCTAGATATCGGGTAATTGAAAGTATCCAGAACAGCTTCTACGGAGTGCCTAGATTTGAGGTGTCGCGAACTCTCAGACGGGTGACGTCGTTGCACAAAATATTGTGATGTGATCATGTGAATTACCGGTAGGTAATCTTAACCTTCATCTTACCACCTCCTAGGTACTCCAGCTTAGGTAGGATCGTTGCGTTTATGTGTTTGCATGCATGCACTCATTCCTGCAGGCACGCACGTAATATCCGTCTGCTCGATATCTTGGAAATAATCAATTCGATTCGATTCGATTCGAAGCTCTTCTTATCTTCTTATCAAATATTTCCGCTGTACTCTAGTATTGATTTGATCGTTGGGTGGTGCTGAATATATAGGTCCGTACCTAGGAGTTGAGAGAGCAGGTCTAAAAGAGATTGATGGGGATGGATTTGAGCCACGACCCATCAAACCACCACCAGTACCAGTACCAGTACCACCATCACCACGACAATAACAACAACCACCACCAACAAGATTTCGAACAGAAGACGTCAAAGAGGCGTTCAAAATTTACCACCGTACAGTCAGGTAGGTGTGAGTCTTGTCTCCTCTTATCAAAGTTTTCATGCTAAAAACAGATAGAAAAAGTGGAGAGTTATAACCCAAACTAGTTACCCAAACTTTCCCGCCTTATCCGACCGATCTTTCCTTCAATGAGCTCGGATGTCCCTGTCTTGCCCAGGCGTTATCTGATTCACGTTGTGAATTGTATGTACGGAGTAATTGAGGATCCAGCATCATCGATTTCTGAACTCCTGATCCTACCATTAGATCTAGATTGCACAGGTACCTACCTACCTACCTACCTACCAACCAACCAACCGACCTAGGTATTCATGGGCGAATTACCGAGGGACTCAATTTTATCAATTGATGCGATACAACATATTATATATACATGTATACATACCTACCTACCTACCTACCTACCTACGTACGCATAAGTGCCAAGTTCTAACTCCCGATTCCTGATTTCTGAAGGGTTTCGGTTTCTCTACAACAAGCATTGAGGAATTTGGTGAGCGATTTGTATCATTCTCTTAACAGGGGTCGAAAAAAGTACTACCTAACCTACATACATCATACATGAGATTTCGGCCAAATTATATTCTTTCCCGGAGACGCAAAATTTCATAAAAAAATAAAAACATTTGATAAAATCTTTTGAACTTGGATCTTGGAACTTCGATCTTTCCTGGTTCGCCACACACATGGGAGAAGAAGAGATGGATAATCAATTATTGACTCAACCGACCGAATCAAATCAACAAGTTCAGCCGCAACCTTTCATTATGGACGGAGGAGATCAGAAAATCGACCCCAACCAGCAAGCCTCTGACATCCGACCTGAGACCGGTATCCGTCCTGGGCGCCAGCGGGTTAAACGTGCATGTCAACCTTGTAAATCAAGAAAGAAGCGTTGCGATGGTTCCGAGCCTTGCGCTACGTGTATCCGATATGGCTATGAATGTCATTATGAGATTGGCCCGAGGAAACGAAGAAGACATACTTTGAAGGATCACGATACCGATATTTCTCAAAGTCACAGTTCGCCTGATACGAGTATACATCATCGAGATGAGAGGGAGAGAGCAGATAGTGAAAGTGCTCATGTACCACAACCTGGTGCCAGAGATACCAATCTTTGGGGAAAGGCATTTGCCACTTCTTTGGCTTTGAAGTTAGACGCCGGGAAGTTGAGCAAACCTCATCTGGCTTGGAATTTGGGACTCAAGGATGAACAATCATATGCGCAACCACCGATCACGAGGGTTGTAGATCTAGCTGAGATGCAAAGACTCGCAAATCATTATTTTGAGACCACACATCAAATCTTTGGTATCTTCAAGAGGGACTTATTTGATCGGAAAATCGAGGAGAGATGGGGAATAAACTTCAATAATTCCGATCCGCATGATCCTATTTTGTGTGGCGTTGCAGCATTGGGATCCTTGTTCTCGGGTGGTAATCCAAGTCCAGCGGAGGCATCATTGGTAGAATTGGCGAAGATGGCCTTGGAAACGACGAGTGTCCTAAATTATCCATCTCGACATCATGTGGTTGCATGGGTATTAAGGACACTCTTTCTCAGATGTACAGCTTGCCCTCATGCTGCATGGATTGCCAGCTGTACTACAATGCATATTATTGAGAGTGTAGGATTGGAAGACGATTCGGATACCACCAGTAACGACGCGGAGCTAGAGCGGGGAATTGGTTGTGGGGTCTTGAATATGCAGAGGTTGTTTTGGATTGCTCGTTTGATGAATTCCTGGGTTGCAAACGATTATGGTCGGTCGAAAGTTACCGTGAAGATACCTACACCTGCTTTCCCCTCACCCGAAGGTGAAATCGATATCACACTTGATTATCTGGCGTTATTTCAAATATCGGAACGTTTGGATCAGGATGTCACTCATACAGCGGCGGAATTTGAAGCAGGGATAGCATCAATATACGCTTTCCACGCTCAGTCCGATGGAGCTATACTCTCCCAGACGAATCTATGCTTAGGGCTTTATCGTCGTCTACGCCTTCTTGCCTCAAGTATATCACAAGAAGCCGTTGATCAGGTGATATCTGTCTGCAAAAAAGGTTTAGGGGCGGTCATGCGAATGGTAGAAGGCCGTCAACCTTGGTGGCATGTTGCCAACATACCTTTCCAATTCGTCTGCGTCCTTCTCGCCATGGATACCCCTGAAGCACTATCACATATCGGCGAAGCCCTCGAAACACTAGACGCCGTATCCCGCTGTTTCAACACTCGCTCACTTAGAGAGTCCGCAGCAACAGCAAGAACACTGGTGGAATTGTCTCAAAAAAGAAAACAAGAAGAGATAAATATTTTGGGCCAGGGCCTCAAGACTAGAGTCGAACCTACTATGGCTGGTGGTCAGTTACCAATTCCGGCTATGAATGGTAAGCAAATGGTCCCGTCGTCGATGATGATGATGATGGGGAGTGGGAACGGGAATAACATAGTGCCGGGGATGCCGAATATTAATACTATGGATTTTACGGGGTTTGATTGGGATTCATTCTTGACTATGGATATTCCGGTGCTGGATGCTACAGTGATGCTTTGAAGAAAGAGGGGCTTTGGATGTAGTATAACTCTAGGTACTTTGTGGATTTCGATCTCGTAAGATGGTTTCTCATCTGGATATTGGGACGGGATATGCGGGGGTTGGCGCCGGAGATGTAGGAAAATGGATGGATTCTTTTTCTCTGTATGTTTTCCACAGGCAATTGGTGTTTGGGGGCGAGAGTGTGGAAATAAAAGCAGGGGGAGGGGGGGGGGGATTGAATGAGACCGAAAAAAAAAAGCAAGATTCGTTAGGAAAGCTGGACAGTTGTTTACGGCTGGCCGTACCGAGAGGATGAAGAGGGTGGCGACAGCTGATATATACGGGAATAATGAGGACGTTATATATATCGTCGATGTACCTCTCCCTCAGTAGCAGTAGAAAGGAAGTGCAATATCGACTGAATATCCATCAGTTAGACTTCCCGGATAGAGTTTAGCAATCGGCTGATTTGACGCACCAATAACTAATACTCTCTTGATGGAAACAAAATCGATATTTTTTCAACTCTAATGCTTTGTTGTCTTTCGAGTAGAGCTAGGAAAAGCTATGAGATAGGTGCTTAGAATTCGGAAAGGCATAAGGATGGGAACGGAAGTCTTAAAACTTTATGATATCAAATATTAGCATCAGAAAATTTTCCACCATATCAAACATGTATCAAAGCAAGAGTTTCATCTCTATTTTACTTTTTATTTCATTCACTCCTTCACTCCTTCACTCCTTTAAGATCGGATAATCAGCCCTACGAAGTTCGAACACCAACCCAACGCCACACCCCTGCAACCGACATCGGCAATTTGCACAGTTGCTCTCGACACACGAGCCATCATAATAACCTCGGGCCGTAACCGCAACTTTTCAACCTTTCTCAACCTTTTCAACATCATGTTTACTTTTACGAACGACCCCCGATGAAAAAATTTGTGTGGCGAATTGTCCCGAGGGCTCGCCAAGCTACCGAAGGGGGGATGGAAAAACGTGGTAAGCGGATCCTGGTCCCTGGGATGCCACCAATTTGGTTACGTTTTTGCTTATCTGATCCCATTGCGGCTTGAGTTGAGAGGCTGGATGATTCTTGTGGCTCGTGTCGCGCACGGAGTCGGGGGATTAGGGCCTAGATTGACAATGTGAGAGGTGGCTGGGAGTGGAGTGGTGTTCATGTTCATATTGATGATGATGATGTTCATGTTGCGCGCGACAGAAATAATATCGGGGTTCGATACCACACCTTTGGAATGCTTTTCTGCTAACCTTCTTTACCTCTTTTTGTATAGAGAGAATAGGATGGAATTAGACGGGATGAGACGGGATGAGGTAATAATCTCCCCTCCAATCAATTCTCTGTCTGCATCCCGAGGTCTCTATTCATAGGGTATTCCCGGTTCCGATCCCCTTCGCTTGCGCGATGCAGGTCCCAGGAGGACTAGCAAAACTTAGCTACGCCGGACACACTAAATCGGGTTCAAATGATATGTACTGTAGTGCCGGGTAAGATGATGTAGCGAACCGAAGTTTTTCGATTGGGGCAATTGACAAACTCTATGGAACATGTATCGAAGAAAATTTTGTTGAAGAAGTGGGTAACTTTTCATTCACTTTTGGTTTGGCCCCGGAAAAGCAATGGTTTGAAAAAGGTTTAGTGCGCTCTGGCGTGGGCAAGTTTTAACGTTGTGTGCCTTATATCTCGCAAGCGAAGATATCAGACCCAGGCAGGGTAGGTAGGAAGGATTCCATATACCGAAGTATCGCCATCCACAATCTAACGCGCTATTGGATGACGATGGGTGGATAGAGAGCGGATAGGTAGGAAGTAAAGACGGTCTGAAATAAGGTTTTTGATACCGCTTTGATTTTCATGTTGGATAAAGTATGTTCTGTTTTGGGGAGGTTTTTGCATTTTGTATGATAGGATTGGGGATGTGAGACAGGGTTGACTACTTGAAGTGGATTCTATGAGTGTGATGGCTGATTTGGATGTGCAATGAACGAGTCGAGGTCTTTATAGTGGAGACTTTGGTGTCGGATCTTGAGAAAGACGTCGGTACATGAGAGGAAGTGTAATATGTATATAAGGGACGAGGTACCGTCCTGATGTGTTTTGTTTTGCTTGGTTGTTGGATTGTTATTGATATCTTTTTTATCTTGCTATCCATAGATACACTTCTCTATTTCTCATTGTTATATAATCCGTCTGCATATCATACATATCATCACATTGCATGGTCACCATCCACCACCGCCAAAATGTCAGACACAGAGAGTAGTTCCTCAAATCCAAAGGATACCGTGTATGAATCCATCGTCGCCAATGATGCCCAAATACCCGTTATCCGCACCCCGACCAACAAATCCACGGCTGAGAAACCGGAAGGAAAAATGCCTCTACCTACCGCAAATGGAGATGGGAAACCCGAGTATAAACTCGTTACATTCCTGCCCGACGATCCAGAAAATCCCAAAAATTGGTCAAAGGCTTTTAAATGGTATTGTACCATGGTCGTTGCGATAACTTGTTTCGTAGTGGCATTTGCTTCGTCGGTTATTACGGCAGATCTCATTGGAGTGCAAGAGGAATTTGGTGTTTCGGAAGAAATTGCGCTTCTTAGTATTACGGTTTTTGTGGTTGGTTTCGGTGTTGGTATGTATTTATCTCGTCTACCTCATGACGTGGTTTTGATATCCCGCAATCATGAACAAAAACTAATAACAATCAGGTCCAATGATGTTTGCTCCCCTATCCGAAGTCGTCGGACGACGCTGGATTTACGGCGTAACTCTCTTCCTGGCCGTCATCTTCATCATTCCCTGCGCCGTGGCCACCAACATTGAAACTCTCCTCGTCTGTCGTGCTCTCGATGGAATTTGGTTTTCTGCCCCCATGACCCTCGTAGGCGGTACCCTCGCCGATCTCTGGCGCACCGAAGAACGAGGTGTCCCTATGGCTGCCTTCTCCGCCGCCCCTTTCATCGGTCCCGCCATCGGCCCTCTTATCGGTGGCTTCCTCTCCGATGCAGCAGGTTGGCGCTGGTTGTATTACATCCAAATCATTTTCGCCTTCGTCGTCTGGGTTCTTATTACATTCACCATGCCCGAAACATACGCCCCTACCATTCTCGCCAGACGCGCCAAGAAATTGCGCGAGCAAACTGGCGAAAAAGAACATGTTACCGAACAAGATCTCGACCTCCGACCCTTTTCCGAAAGGCTTGGAGTCTTCCTCATCCGACCTTTCCAATTACTGTTCGGTGAACTCATCGTCTTCCTCATCACCGCCTACATGAGTGTGCTTTACGGTCTCCTTTACATGTTCTTCATAGCTTACCCCATCGTCTACCAAGAAGGAAAGGGTTACTCCGCCGGTATCACCGGACTTATGTTTATCCCACTCGCTCTCGGCGTCGTAGCATCCGCCATGTGCGCTCCGATTGTCAATCGCCAATACCTGATCCAAGTACGAAAATACAACGGCAAACCCCCGGCGGAAGTCCGACTGATTCCCATGATGTGTGCGTGCTGGTGCATTCCCATCGGACTTCTCATCTTCTCATGGACCTCCTATCCACATGTCCACTGGATCGGCCCCGCCATCGGCGGCTTCCCCGTCGGCTTCGGATTCATCTTCATCTACAACGCCGCCAACAACTACCTCGTCGATTCCTACCAACATCAAGCGGCCTCGGCCCTCGCCGCCAAAACCTTCCTGCGATCGTTCTGGGGAGCCGCCGTCGTTCTCTTCACCACGCAAATGTACGACCGATTGGGATACCAATGGGCGAGCATGGTCTTGGCCTTCATCGCGCTCGCGTGCTGCGCCATCCCCTTTGTGTTCTGGACGTGGGGCGCCAAGATCCGCGCGAAGAGTAGGTTTGCTTATGGAGGCGATGATGAGGAGGACCGTGGCATCGTGACGGAAGAGGAGAGAGCGGCTCATGAGGAGGAGTTGGAGAGGCAGAAGAGCTACGTTAGCACACCCTAGATGCGGGGGTGCGGGGGTGGTCTCGTGATCTGGATCTGGATCTGGATCTGGATCTTGAGAGTGGTGCGTGCTGGGGGGTGGTGACGCGTGTAATGATTGATGTTCATAATGTTCATGATGTTCATGATGGAATGTGGTAATATGTATGTATGGTATTCGGTACGAGTGGCGTCATGGGTAGCCCTTATTAGAGATTCCCTATAATCGATTTGTATTAAATTGTATATTAGTTTTGTTTTTCGGCTTGTGTACCGAGTCTAGTCATCAGTCTCTTGGAAAATCCATCTCATTCCTCATGTTTCAAATACTGATGTCATTCTAATTCTCTTTTTGGTCTATTTCTTCTTTGTGTAATCTTACCGATGTAATCTTCCAAATCACATCCCCCATCCCACCCATCCCCTCAATCTCCCATTAAAATGACATAATCTCGATCCCCCTCCCCCTTCCACCTTGCATCTCCTAAAAAAAATAAAACCACCTCTCCCCAAAGAATCCCGAGATACTATAATCATAATCATAATCATAATCATAGTCCCCAACCCATTCCAGTCCAGCACAGTCCAGTCCAGTTCTCGAAAAAGTCCCGAGGAAAAAATATCATCATCCATCTCATCATAAATTTCGCTGGTGGGATAGATAGATAGATTTCTCTTGGTTATGGGAATCTTTGTTCGGATTGGAGGTGGGGACTTGAGCAGATGAGCTTCGGATGGTTTTGTGTTTTTTTTTGTGTTTGTTTTTTTGAGGGGGGGGGGTTGGAGGTGTAATTGGGGGGGGGAAGTTGGGGGGAA
>JANPYM010000010.1:1528383-1560731 GCA_025890175.1 Ciborinia camelliae
TTTTGTGTTTGTTTTTTTGAGGGGGGGGGGTTGGAGGTGTAATTGGGGGGGGGAAGTTGGGGGGAATTGGGGGAGGGGAAGTTGGACGAGGAAGAGAAGATTGCGCTGTTTTGTCTTTGGAATGAGTTGGTGTTTGTGTGTATGTTTGTGTGTATGTATGTTTGTATGTATGTATGTTTGTATATATGTATGTCAATTATTTAGGAGACTAGATAGGGTGGTCAAGATACCCCTTTCTCCCTTCTGCCAACATACGAACAATACCTGCCAGAATGTAATTAGGCAAGGGGGAATATATTGGAACGGATGCCCCTTTCCCCACCGATGGACACAAGCGAATGTTCAAACCAAAATCCGCAGCTGCCATGGAACTGGAATTAGGTAATGAGATTCGCCATTTCGGTGCATCGCATGTTAGTTCAAATAGGATGAAGAGTGAACTAACTAACTCTTTCTGGATGTTGTAAGATTAACTTTCAGTCGCTCAAGATGTGCTAGTTTTCACGTTGCTTGTAGAGAGCGCGAAATTCAAATTTTGGTCCTGAGGTATGCTGTACTTTTTTATCTTGGGTCTGGGACTTGATGGTGTCTGTTGATGGTATTATTGGACTCGATCTTAAGAGTTATGGCATGTCTTCCCTTCGGCGCCCATCAACTGAACTTTGGGCCTTGAGACTTGATATGGTTGAGTGTATATATTTTCGGCTTGAATGGATCTTGGAATGTGTCAGTCAGAGTCTCTTGCTCTTCTTGTGGTTGGGTTTCTGCTGTGGAGAATATTTTCATTGCAGAGCAAGATGAAGAGAAATTTAAATTGCTCAATTTTGGATTATCAGAATCCAGTTTCCCTGCTCACTGCAGGAGCAAGTTTGGAAAAAATGACCATTTATGGTCCCTCCGGCTTGAGCTCATAGCTACCTTTTGGTTCCACAGATTCCCACGTCATCCGATGGAAACCTATATCTAGGCTGATCAATATTCATCTCTCTCCACGATGGGAGACTTCTGGACTTCTTCCAAATGTTGCAGTTGGAGAAAGTAAGACAATCTTCAAGTTGTTTGCCGGCGAAGACCAGGTGTTGTATCAAGTGGCAGAACACAAGCCGTCTAGATATCACGGACTAGAAATATTCCTTTATTCCGGAATTATTGATTCAGTTCTAATTAGAAGGTCTATAAGACCGTCTTATATTAATCATTGCTCTCTTTCATTCTGCAGATTCCCAGGTCCGCCGAAATCTACTTGTATGTAGATTGATCCAAATCCGAACCCCTCAATGGCCGGAGTAGCCAAAAACAGAACACATGCCGAAGCGTATGTAGCATATTTCATCGTTACCCAAACCCTGGGACAGGTTTTGGGATTCTCAGACAGTTAATGTGAATGGCTCCCACCACGCAAAAAAAGGCATAGTTGAGTGTACAAACACGCTGCCAGATATTGAGAGTGTACTGTTCAGAATTTGACATTATACACTTGACACCAGATACTAGTGCTGGCAATGGGCCCCAAGTTCATCACTTTGTTATCTTAAACCAATCTTTTTTAAGAAGACTGATAAAGTGCGAGCTTATGTCAGCTCTTGAGTGCATATGAAAAGATGGATGAGTTGTTCCCCAGAATGTATATCTTTTCAAAACTTGAGTATGTTATTGAAGAGCTCAACTTTTCAGGAAATCATTCTGGCATTGGAACTTGTAGAGCCATAGTTAGCTTAGGGTATTTGTTTGCGCAAGGTGGAATGTCCCTCTCTTATACGAGGGGGAACTCACGCCTGCTTTCAAAAAAACGACGAGCATATTTTGATGGTACTTGTCTCCACATCGTGAGATCTGGTGGCTGTCGTTAGGTAAAAGGTTTATTAACCTAGCCATAAACCTAAAATAGTATTAGATATATTTTTTGAGCAACAATCAATGGAATGTCTGAGTAAATACAAAAGTAAATTATTGGGAGGCGAGGAAGTCCGACAACAGATTGCACAGAAGGTTCGTATTGGAGTTCTTGACTGAACGCTCTTTCCTGCACGTGTTTATGACCGACACGCTCTCCTGTTGAAATTTAGTGTCAAGTCGATATGGAAATATACGGAGAAACTTACTATTGCATAGCACAGCTGAAGGGCATCTAATAGGTCATGACGATCTAATACTATGCTTACCTGCTTTGGTTGTCTCTTGGTACGACTTCCCTAGATTGATTGCTAATTTCAACTTGAACCCGGAGATACCTGGTGAATCATTTATCAAAAAACCTTGCATCGACTTTTGGGACAAGGCTTCAATGATCTAGTGGATAGATCTTACAGTTGGACGAGGGTAAATATGCTCGGAATATCCACGACGACCCGACAAGAATCTGACTGTTGGCAATTGATATGCGATGGATACTCTGGTAAGTTCTTCAATGCATTAAAACCTTGCACTGTCTCTTGATGGGATTTGCGGGTTCCAATAGTCCGGACTAGCAGCTGGTGCTGGCACGGATTAATGGGACGCCTACCCAAATTCTGGAAGTCGTGATTCCTTTTTAGATCAATTATTTCACGATATGGAATTTCATTGTTAAATTTTTAATGGGTGACTGTATATGATTTTAAGATACACAAAACGATACTCTCAAATAATAATCTGGCACCATCAAATAACCCATCTCTTTATCCTATGATCATATCAATATCCCACCCCCGAATCAGCGGGCTTCGTATAGTTTCAAAAAATCCTCAAAGGCGTGATACAGAATGTCAGCGTCCGCATCAAAGTGCTTAAGTTTTCTCCCAGAAGAACTGAAAGCAAGCAACCCGTTCGATTCTTCATGGAGGACTTTTGTCGCTTGTGAATTGCGTCTACAATCCACATCCTTCGAGCTGATTTCATCGGCAGTAAGTCGATATGGGAAGAGGTAAATTCGTCTAGGAAAATCCGTGGAAGCACTGCAACAAAACCACAAATCCTCTTTAATAGGTGGAGGCTCGCCATACAATAACGCCTTGTAGGTTTTGTACCATTTATCGGGAGCATTATAGGTGGCGAGAGTTAAGGGAAACATAATTCGCCATTCCTCCGCCTTCCAAACTGGTAGATGAGAGCGTAAAGACTGGTATACAATGGTCGGATTGCGTGCATCTTTCTTTGGTCTCAAGTAGATGTAATTGAGAGGTTCAAGAGAAATGATTTCCATGCCCTTATACTCCTCCTCACAAGAAGCGGCATAGATTGCTGTATGGACAGCTTCCCAGAAAGATTCGATGATTAGGAATCGAGGGGCCGTGTTAAGAGTTGCAGGCAATTCTAAACGCCATTTACGCTTGGGGTCGGAATGATTTTGATCCTTCATATCAAATTCAGAAGTTTCTGGGAAGAATTCGCCTCCAGATGAAGAATCTTCTTCATCTGAGTCAGAAGATTCTTCATCTGAGTCTTCTTGTTGAGGCTCAATGACGGATTGGCATTTAACTTTGGGAGATTTTGGAGCTTTAAAATCTTCTGAAGCTTTAAGAGCTTTGTATTTGTGGGTCTAAGAGGTAAATTGCGTCAGTGTATACTTGAGATTGATTAAACCAGGAAGGCATGGACTAGGATCAAAGATTAAGAGTGAGAGAAAAGAGGTACTGACCAGAATATTAAATACATGAGATTGAGTTTGAGTCTTCAAGACTGAAGGAGGTATATTAGACATTATTTGATTGTTTTGAGTTGAAAAAATTCGGAAGAAGGCTGAAAATCCTTGGTGGTTCGTACAATATTGAGAGAAAAAAGGAACGACGAGAGAGCGAATGTCTCCTGACTTTATGGCAGTTTAGATTACAGAGTAACGAGGATAAAGTTTAGACTATTACCACTGGGAAATCAAAGTTTAGAAACTAGTCTTTCTAGGTAAGACTAGTCACGTTCCTAATTCTTCGTTGTAAAACATGATTGCCACCGGATAAAAGTTCTCCAGCTATTCTTATGATCATTACTCATTAATTATTCAACTTTTCATACTAGCAGTGATATTGACAGTGTGAAATGGTAATTTGGTGACTCTGGCCCTTTATATTTCGACTGGAGATACGAAAATGAATAATGCATACTGAAGGTATTATACTAATTTCATAATATCAAATTTAAAGCGTTCCATCAAAATCCGGTTGAGTCTCAACTCCAAAGAGAAGTAATATCAATTATTAAATTTCAATTTTATTACTACTTAACCCGAAAGGGAACGTATTGCATTCTGGTATTTCTGTATATTGCTGGAGATATGCAATACTATAGAAGAAATGTAATATCGGTAATGATATAGAATCGAGGCTACATATTGGAATCTATTCAAAAAAAAGAATACATATCACTACAGTGAAGCGTATTCACAATATTTCGTATAATATCGACATCTTCACGCTAGAATTACGCATACATCAGTCTAGAAATATTCTTACACATGTAGAACATACGAGTCATGTAATTGTTTTATTAAATAAAGTCATCTATTCAAATGCCATCTTCCAGCTGATTCATATTTGCACATTTTTAGAATTACTGTTGTTAGATACCACCTACTCGCCTAGCCTAGTTCCCCCCGGATCTTCGGTTGATTAAATTTAGTGCCCCACATTTGGTGCGATTGCCAGTCACGCTAGATAATCTACACCATTGGACAATCCTTGGACCATCCGATTAATCCGAACGGGGCGCCCTATTAGCTAATGGGATCAATCGACCTAAAAAATTAAACTGTATGCTAAGCCACCAACTGGCCATCCTTAAATGGTAATATTATACACTCCTTCTTTATCGCCTAGGATTACTCAGCCTTCTCGCCCAAAATCTTCTAATTGTTCCAATTGATATTCATCCAAACTATCGAAAATAGCCTGATGATTATCCTGATCTCTTCTCGTCTTCCTGATCTGATCTATCGGTGCGAATAAAATAATAAATAAGCTTGAATATTGCCAATGAGCCACAGAGAATCAAAACGAAAGCGCTGAATAGTTGTAACGTGATAATGATTTGGTTTCCCACTTTGCTGATTTTCTGAGATATATTGTGTATGGTTTAGATGTTGTATATTTCATATGATTTAATTGCTGTACGGATGAAAATGTTGAGAGTGGAGTGGAACAATGAAAATTTGGGGGAAAGAAGGGTCAGGGATGATGTGACAGGATTCGGACTCGTAGGAGTACATCGACCGACAATTAAAAAGAGCTTCAATATTACAGTGAAAAAGGACGGAGTTTTCATCATCATGCTATGTAAGATGCCTATGTAATGAACATACATATACTTTTGAGGTGTGACCAAATGAGTGTAGAGGACTACTATTGACTGCTTGAATATACAAGTGAAGAACACGTGTAGATAGGATCTATGGATGCTATATACACAGAAATGGATGCTGAACTAGGCCTAGAAAGAAATGGAGGAACTGCTCCACGAATGACCTCTGTGCCAGTGCCAGTGGTGGTGGTAGGCAAGCGGCAGTTTCCGTCACAATGAGGATTGGTATAATACAGGGATTATCACCACCAAAGTGATACCAACAAAATTATTTATTTAATTTTTGGATGGATTAACTTAACTTGAAACTTTTTAGATTGCCACGATAATGAAATGGAAGTGTGAACTAATCTTTAGTTTTCTCCTTCTAAAAGCTATAAGCTCGATCCTAAGCGATTACGCTACCTAGCTATTCTAGGGTTTATGCCTCAGGCATCGACTATGTACAGGCAGGCAGATTAACCCCGTAACACAAGCACCTTGGAACGTGCCACAGAACAACGTGGCCTGACTATCAGCTACTCGTCGGTGAAGGGGGATAGCATGGGAGGACTTAGAGAGCCTGAAATGCATTTTATTTTATATATACTCCTAACAGCAGCATAGCAGCATAGCAGCTTGGGGGGGTGAGGGGGTATGAGAAGTCAAAACTTCGCCTCTTCCAATCAATTTGGGCTGAATGTATGCCGAAGAGTTTCTAAGGGCTTAGAGTCTGTTTGATTGATCAACGGAAGGCTTCCTCAGATGCCACATAATCTCGGACTATGAAGATACAAACGAAAAATATGGTGGCCCAAGTCACAGGTCAAAAACTTATTGTTAAGATGGTTGAAAATTGAAGTTACTAATTTATCTGTTAGTTTGGTGAGCGTCTGTTTCCGAATGATCGTAGTGAGTATTCTACAGTCCTCGACCTGATTGATGCGGCGGTTCGCCTTAACCGGCTCTGGATAAACAGCCATAGTTTTAAAATTTCGGAAATACTAAGTAATATAAATATTTTCGAAACGAAGAAACATATGTTTTTGAACAGCACAGTTGAAGAGCGGGGGTTGGAGGTAGAATAGTGATTATCTAAATTGTATGACAATCCTCGGATTTATTGCCCATCTATTTTCGATAAGCCAATGAGAAATCGCAGGACATACCATGGTTTCAATAATAAATTGTATAGCTTCTGTTGAAATCTCTACATTTGATATACACATTCCAGAAGGTATAAAGTGCGAAGTGACGTTGAGGTTGTGAAGCATGCTGACTCATCATATCTTTGCGTATACAATATCTGGGCCAACGACATCTCACCATTTACTATCATTGACCTCGCCGATTTTCAACCAAATAATGATAAACTTCTTGTATTTGGTTCATAAATTTTCATATATTGAATGATGAACAAATGGACCTCGGAACATTCGATGTGCTTTCTCAATATTGTATATCCTAGACCCTTTAAAACTAATATCAAATCTTTTCGCCCCGACTCTCTCAAACTGGGTACCCCCCCTACCTCCCACATCGTACCGCAAGCCCATTTAGGAACAACATCGCCTACTTATATTCAAGCTATGATAATCTCATTTAGTATGTCGAGATACCGGCACTCTATTGAGCATCGATGCCGAGGTCTTCGTCATGAACTTTAAGCTTCTGCGAGCATGGCTCAATCTGGTTGCGTCTGGGGACAGTGAAGAAAACGCGAAACAATGAGAGACTGATTCGGAATCTTAGTGTGTCTCGTTCTTCCTCTTGCGTTCTGCGTTCTGCGTTCGATTGGATAGGTTACTTGTTATCGTAATATTCTTTCGTTGGCATCTTGCTACCTGCCGGAGATATCTTCAGAGCAAAAGGTTAGCATGTTATTACTCTGGAGGCATTATTGCCGGTGTAAAGAGAAGATAAGTAAGGGGTTTAATCAGATATCCAAGGAAGTCTTTGACTCTTTGTCCATCATATATCCTCCATTTAACCTCTGGGGCGTGGAATCTTGACGGAAACTGCAGATGTATGTGGTATTTTTTATATCAAAATGACAAGCTTTCAGGGCGGTAAAAAGAAAATGATTTAAACTGACCTTGGTAGAGAACATCGGGGGAATTGATGGCGATTCATAACGGTTGAGAGAAAGTTCGCGTGCCAGAACAAAAGCATTCGCGAACCACAATTGGAATTACATTGCATGCGCCAACTTCGAAATCCTTGTGCCATCTACAGATTCTTCTAATCTCTTTAACCAAGCACTTTCTACTTCCAAATATATATTCTTCTGTATTCAAGCACTTCGTCATATTGCACCGAAGACCTCATGCGGTAATAATAGAAGATCGCTATCAGGAAGTTCTAGTTTCGGTGATGCCAGAGAATTGGGAGATGCAGGATCATCGCAAAACTCGTCGGGAGTTGATGGCCTTGTTACCTGCGCCGAAGTTTGAGTCCTCTGAGCTAAGTGCTTAGAATCGATGCCCAAGCTTAATCGAAGATCGCTATCAGGAAGTTCTATTTTCGGTGATGTGAGAGAACCAGGGGATGCAGGCTCATTGCACAATTCGTCGAGAATTGAGGGCATTGTTACCTGCGCCGAAGTTTGAGTACTCTGATCCAAGCGCTCACAGTGTATGTTCCCGCTCAATGTCGCCGAAACATACATAATTCTGAAATCGATATCTTCTTGTGATTCGAAGTACTCAATTGGCGTACGCAACATATTGTTAGCGGTAAAACCATTGATTGAATCCTTGTTGGTGGCATCGGCATTGTTGGGAGTATCTTCATTGTTCGTAGCATCGTAATTATCGCTCGGTACCCGCGAATTCAAAATCGCCGTTGTGGTACCAGAATTCTGCTGATTGCCGACCATGTAGTTTCTCCGAGGGTGCAAGTTTATGTCGTAGGCTTCGAAATCTTGAACCAGTGACCCTGAGGACATAAGGCGACTACTCGTATGGCAATGGTTGTACCCCAAATATACTGCTCTACGTTCTTCATCTTTCTCCGAGTTTGGTGGTAAAGGCGTTGAATGTCCGTCGACCGAGGAAGCCAAGGTTTGGGGAAGTGTTTCCAAAGACATTGTGCAATTTTGGCAACAATTTCGGTACGTTGATAATAATTCTAGTAGGTTTCAAGCAGGATAATCGTCGTATTCCTAGATTTTGTTGCAATGTTTGAATGTTGTGCTGAAGAAAGGAATCCGAAATTCAAGGTGCGCGAAGAAATGCTTGTCAGTTTGAGACTTCCAATTGTGACCAAGGGCAAAGAAAATTTGAGCTGTAGAACGAATGATGAATGATGATGTGCAGACTATATCTAGGTGGCGACCCAAAAGTTTCTCGCTAAATTTCCAGTCCGGTTGCCCCTAACCATTTAGCGAAGGTTGGCGCCAAACTAAATTTGTGGGGCAACAGGAGGAGAAAAGTTCTAGCTGCATCTAGATGGCTCCAAATATTCATTTTGCATGGGATTATGGCTACAAGAGCAACTTCTAGAATATCTCAAAATATTATAGATTTTAAATTGGGAAAGTTCTGCTGCGCAACATCATTTATTCTTTTTATTCAATGCTTTATTTGAGCGAAACTATTCATTAACGTTTTGAAACTATAAAAGTGATATACATATAAGGATTAATAGGCAATCATATCATTGTGGACTTTGAACCTCTTGAGTGCCTGAAACGAAGTTGAAGGGCTTCGGGGCAGGAGCAAAAAACCGACCGGTCCATTTTACGGCGATCGGCTTACGTGATTTGATACATAGTTTATACATAATGCGGCATGCAGAAATTGCATTTTAGTTTTATAAGTTTATTGTATCGCAATCTATTTAATCAATCCAATTGATCCAATCGTCCCAGCGTCTCGGGACGTCGGGAGGGAGGGGGGAACACGTGCGCCCCCCTCGCCCCAAGATCAAGCTACCTAGTATATCCGGCTTATTCGGTCGAACAGATGAGACAGATCTTCATCGTACTAGTTTCAATTGAATCGTTAACTTGCAAGATGATTGATTTTCCCATTGAATTTTCCCGGCTCAGACCACATGTGCTGAGTTGGAGTGTTTGTACACCAGAAGCAGTTCTCGTTGAGATAAAATGGTACTTCTAGTCCTTCATATACAAATAATTACCTACAAAAGCCTATAAAACCAATCCGAACCTCGCAAATCTCAATAATCGTAAACTAGTCACTCATGAAAGATTCAACCGCGCTCATAGTTTGACTATATCCGTCCATCTACCCTAATCCTCGTCCCCATGCTCTTTGAAGAAAGCCTTGTTGAGGTATTCTAAGAGAAAATGACTTGGTTCTTTTGAGTTAGCATGAAACCGGCTTATCCGGACCACTTTATCTACGTTAAAAATCTTAAATACCAAATCGTTGTCTTTTTCACTAGTCACGCCCATGCCATCTTTACGGTTTTTCTGTCCAACTCTCTGAAATGATCTATTCCAAGTTCCTCTTATGGTAATGAGTTCATTGTACATGTCAAAGAATAGCGATCTACGGCTGGCGTAGATTTCCGCATTGACTGGTGTCTAAGGTGGAGGATGGTTTAAGACTTGCTGCTTTTGACCCGATGAGACTCAGGCGTCTGCCAGATAGATAGTATACATATAGGGCCCTAGCTTTATTTAAACAATACTGTCTATTTATATATTTATATGGAGGAGACCGCGCTGGTGAAAGAAAAAGACAACAAAATGCTGCGAATACTCGGGTTTTTATATATCAGATTAACTCGAGAGAACAGTTTCAAGGTAATTCGTTTTAAAGACTCATCCACCATCCAAATTCATTTCAATCATCAAAAATGTGAATATTAAAATCTGTATTCGAGGTTTCTGGTAATCAACTTCTTTCTATCACAACTGGATATCCCATGGCCTAAAACTGAGGATCATGTAATTTCCTCCCCAGTTCTCCTACAGTCATTTTCAACCGAAACTTCCCAATTTTACTTCCCCCCTCGCCATCCCCGTCGTCTTTGGAGTCTCAGGGGTACACATATACTGGGTATATCCACATTATTCAACTTTACAACCCTGAAGTCAATAATCTCCTCATTCTCACCCCAACCCTCACCTTCACCGGTAGCTTCCCAATCTATCTCATCAAGACTCTTCAATATGCCATCCAAGCCTTGTGCACATATCCCACTCTTCTCTTCGCACAATTCGGAAAATGGAAATCCAAGTTTGGCATAGAGTTCTGCTATGATAGGTGTAGGCGGTGCCTCTATTCCAGTGATCCTACGGAAGGAACGTATTGGCCAAAGAGCTGTACGTTGAAGGCAAATCTGTTGGCAATATCGTAGCGCTGAGATCGAGTGTATCTTTTTGGATTACTTGGCGTATTAGTCACCCGCGTGCTATGGATTGTTCTTCAATACATCGCGGTGTTTCTGTTATCTTTTCTGCTGCCATGAATGCCTCGTCGGATCCACGAAGTCTCAAAACTAAGTTTATCGTACACTCCTATCATATATGTGAGTAAAGGACTTAGGCTTTTAAATAAGCCTAGGATCTGATCAACTTTTTGTATATTATAGCCACCAAGAGTCCCTAGGAGGCTCGTTAGCGAAATCGATTCTGTAAAAATATAAATACAACGGTGACTTACTGCCATCTTCGAGCTGTTTTCCGGTCCAAACTAATCTATGTTCGTGCTCCGGTGTGCGTAGTTTATCGCGTATCTCAGCTTTAAAAGCATCAATTGTCATCGAGTAGTTTGCCCGAATAGTTAAGTTTTTCCCTGTCAAATCCTTTACAAATAACTGATAAGAACCTTAGGGACTCGTTAGTGGACCAGTAAATGTTGGAATAATTTCAAATTGAACCCCGGCAACACGGTCCGCGCCATTGACCTGAGCCTCGACTGAATATCCTGAGCCGACACGAGTGGCAACAAACTGCATCACTTTACCCCTTGGCTTAGCAATGCCATCAAGCCATTTTTGATCGGGCACGACTACATAGTCTTGTTCATTATTGATGACCGAATTTTGCCGCCCAAGTGTAGCAAGATTATTCTCTCCTGAACAACATTCATAGCTCCGACGAGAACCTTAATAGCAAAGGGATGCCCACCCCGTGAGTCAAAGTTGATCCAGAGTGCTTCTTTTTCTGAGCCACTTGTTAGCAATGTAGAAAACCGTGGGATCTTGTTATAAAAAAAAGCAGACGATGAATAGGCATGAAGTCCCCTCCTTTTGCGACTATGTTGTTTGGAAATTTTGATGCGTATTTATCGATTGGGTATATCGGGAACATCTCGAGATCAGGCGATAGAGGATATGCTACTCCATTATCGGGAACTCATACTGTTCGTCGAAACGAAATGTATACCACATTCTCTGCAGAGTCATTAACACGCAAGTCGTTTCCAACAATTTCGACCTTGGGCTGTTGCCTCTGCCCTTTTGTACCGTTGAAAAACGCCATTTCGTTAAGTATGGCTGAAATGATACTTTTTGTTGTGACCAGAAATGGATGTTTCTATCTTTAAATACTGTAAATTGCTAGATTTGGCTCCCAGAATCCATTTGATAATAATTCTCAAGATCTGCAACATATGGAAGACAATAGAAATATAGCTTGCTTGCCTTTGTTTTATGATTGGCCGTTGAAAGATTTCGAGGCAATTTAAGACAATAACAGTAGCTGCACCAGGGACATTCTCACAGGTGATACGAATCAAAATAACAAAATAAAGAATGGATTTTCCCAGAACCCTAAAACAAAATCATGATAGTTCTCCATCAGTATCGGATTATTCAAGTATGAAAGCCCGAGAATATGCGTAAGGACCACATATCATTTATGATGCGAGGTTGATGTTAAGCAAAGAAGTCACAAGCAAAGGAAAACCATGGAGAAGAATGCTCCTTCCTTCTACGCCAAACCGCAGAACACTAGCTCTGGATTTTGCTTGCTGCATCTGGTGGTTTTATCCACCCAATACAATTAAATTTCCGAAGCCCCGCTATCCTAGCCATGAAAAACAATCGTGCAAAAATCATATCCTGTATCGAGAATGATCGGGAGAGACAAGGTCATCAGGATCGAAAATGGAAGGAGAAGGGAATTTCCGATCTATAGACACCGAACGAATGAATACCTATCACACTGGCTTATATCTTGTATGTGATTTATTTCAGAATTTGACCTCCCAAATGCAGGGCCACCAAAAAATCCAGAGATAATTCGAAAAGTCGGGTCACTTCGAGTTTGTGTTTACCTCCTTGACCATGGCCCATTTGTCTATAGCATATTGACAATGAACCAAGGTTCAAGGAAGAACAGGAAAATATAATCTTCTCTCACTCTGCAAGTATCATTGAGACAAGAAGTCTATGGCAAAAGAAATATTCTAGTGGGGTTTGGATGTGATATCATGGGAAAGCGAAGTCAAAAAAAGCCCGAGACTCAAAGAAAAGAGAATGCAAAAGAAGTAGAGTTAACAAACATATCATACTCGAAGATTCCCGCAAGTTTTATTCTTCCGGTAGCAATGTGGTGCTTTATACATCATCAAGAGCAATAAGTTGACTTGCAAAAAAGGGGCATTACGAAAAAGTCATTGTATTTAGCTACCAGAATAAATCGTTTTTACTCATTTTTGAATGAGCCTCCGAGAATCCTGTCTTGGAGATGTATCACTGGTATCCCAAATTGCGGTAAATTCCCTTCACTAAATCTCCGCCAGACTCCGTTTGAATTAGTTGTTGACAATTATTGAGCTTCTTAACTTGGCGGTTCTTTCGCCAACGGGTATGAATTCAGCCCTCGTACCTGACTTGTCGAGACTGACCTCATGAGACCAAACGACATCTTCATCTTCATTATCATCTTCTTTGTACTGATGACCATTGGCATATTCCGCCAAAAATTCGCAATGATAATCTCTGTACGTGGCCTCAGAGACGGTAGTTCGTGGAGGCTTCATCCCAGTCATATCTCGAAATACTTCTACGTTCAGCATTTGAATGTTGAAACCCGCTGTGTTCTCTGTATCCCAATCTGCTGAAGAAACAAAGTCTTCAACGACGACTTGCTCGATATATTTACCCTCGATACTATAATGGCGCTTTGTCTTTCTTTTATCAATATCTTCTGCGGCTGCGGCTGCCTCAAGTAGTCTCTTACGCGCTTGTACTCTACCCATAAAGTCTTGAGCTAGATCGGAGATAGTTTCTACATCCATGTCAAACAATAAATACAAATATGAGCCCTGAACAATGACCATACCATCTTAGTAAAATAATAACCTTGTGAATGAGAAGGAGGAGATTGAAACATACCGACTCGACGCCATATGAGCTTAACTTGTTGTCTTTAGAGATATTAGCACTGTCATTTAAGGGAGCAAAAAAGAGACTCACAACCATATGTGTAGTGCCCGTTGATAGTGATAAGTAGTTCGTGAATAGGAATTCCCGTAAGACTCTGAATCATTTCCTTCAAAGTTTGTATAGTGCAATTGACGGGAACGTTCAAAGAGATAATTTTGTTTGTCCATACTGGTCGCACATTGATGGACATACGCTTCAGCTTCGGCTTGTCCAACTTTTGAGGCATGATTTCAATTTGGAGTCCACAAATTTCGTCCTCGCCAGTTAAATTGTATTCCGCCGAGTAGCCACGACCACAAGGCGTTGCGACAAACTGAGCGACATTTCCACCCTTTTTTAAAACCCCATCCAAGAATTTTTGACCGCCATTTGGCCCGGTAACAATATAATCTTGGACAGACTTGCCTTCATAAAGAAGTGCCGTACGCCTGAGATTTGCTGCTATGGATTCGGAATCAGGCTCTCCGGTAACGGCGTTGATGCCATTAACACTCACTTTCACGGCGAAGGGTCGGGTTGATTCAAAATGAATCCACATTGCTTCACGCTCTGAGATAAAATATTAGCACCTTTTCTTTCAAGACGATACGATTAGTTATGGCCACTTGTATGCATAAAACTTACGATATATTGGAATGAAGACTCCACCCTTTGCAGCCATATGCTGAGGAAGTGTATGCTTATGGTGATCAATGGAGAAGATTGGAAATGATCCACAATCTGGAGGAACGGCATATTTAACATATTCAGCGCGAGAACGATCTGAAATACGGATAGTGCGCCGAAGAGAGATATCAAGAAAGTCTGCCTCTTTGTTACTGATACGAATCTTCCTGAATCCCGTCATGTCTGCAATGGGTCCTTCGAGGGTAACGCCCAAGCGATTATCAGGTTTAATCGTCTCCATTTTAAAAGTCGGATGGAGCAAGTTGTTTGCCGGGATATCGATCAAAAGTAATTTGGTGATTAATATCAGCTTCAACTGTGGTGACAAACTTGCCTTTGAGGGAAGAGAGAGACTGAGAGTTCGATGTTCGAGTAAGAAACAAACTTGCCTTTGAGGGAAGAGAGAGACTCAGGGTTCGATGTTCGAGTGAGAAACAAAAGGCAAAGTGGAGGAAGAAACAAATTGAAATGCCAAGGAAGAAAAGTAAAACGGAAACGAGGTGGATTTAGAAGCGGGGTACCTATCTAGCCACTGCCCCAAAAACCATGTGAATTTACAGCATCGTAGCTACCCCCTTTTCCCACAACAATACCTACCAATAAAAAGTGAATTCATACGTAGATGTGTAAGTGCAAGACGACATGAACAAATCCACACCATCAACCATCAAGATGAAATGTATACTGAATAATTTTATCTGGTATTATTGAGATGAGCTATAGGCCGATGATATACCTGTTGAACTTCCTCGTTCAATGTCACGATTGCATTTCATCCTTAGCGAATCAGATCGTAAGGAAGTTCAACATTTAATCATTTGAGGTCCCACGAGAGAGCGGTCTTGCTTTGATAAAAATGTGTCTCAAAAGAACTTCTCGCATTTGGTTCTGTCAATATGCTGTAAATAATTTAGTATATTTGTAGAACTAGAACGCCGTGTACTGCTGAAAGTGCTTGATCCGCCCAGAGAGTTGAGGTATTGATTAACCCAACCTCGATAGCTAATACTCGAGAAAACTTAGTATGAGAAGGAGTATATGCTAAGCCATCTTGAGGAGTTATTTATAAGTGGTATTCTTGCCAGATAAATAAGCTAAATCTCTGCATCTCCTTGACCTTGAACTTGACCTTGTTGTTTGTTGAGTCACAAAATTGCCCCGACATCCCGCCCACCCTGAAAACTTTCAGGTTGTTTTGTCTAGAAGTCAGTAGCAATCCTAAGCCCGTTAACCCGAGTTTCCAATTCCTCTACCGATGTAAACGTTTCCTGCGCACCCGAACGATCAATAGAAACCTCATTGAATCTGCTATTCTCGTCATCGTCTCGGGATCCCTTCTTGCCTTTCGCCGCATCCAGCTGAGCAACACTCTGTACTGGAAAATCTCCTTTAACACCAGAGAGCCCCTCGTACATCTTGCAGAAAGGCTCTCCGAATGGAGCGTAAGTCTTGGCTGAGACCGGCGTGGGTGGCGGCTTGATGCCACCTACTCTCTCGAAAACTTCTGCATTGAGCATTTGGATGTTGAACATCAGAGTGTTGTCTTGGTCCCAATCTGCAGCGGGTACAAAGTCTTTCACGATAGTTTGTATTCCACTGTAGGTGGAAGTCTAAATGGGAAAATACACAAGTAAAAAGGCCAAGGAACGTCGACATTCATGATTGAAGTAAAAGGCAAATAAGTGAATACGGAAGCGGGGTACTGTCGGGTCCTGATCATGGCTGGCCTATTCCAGAATTAAATGGAAAGTATGAAAAACCTAACCAATGGCAACAAGTGAATAAATAGTCCGTCTCTAAAATAAATGTAGAGTGAATAAAAATACGAAGCAAATCACAAATGCAGATGAAAGATAAGATTAAAGAAATAAATGACAAGAAATCTTCTCCTTGCAATTGGTATTACTTAACACTACCTATCCTCAATCCCCTCCCATCCAAACCTCCTCATCACCTCATCAATTTATCCCCATTCTTATTCTCATAACTAAAACTAATAAATCAAAAATAAAATATGAACAACGCCTAAAGAATGGATAGATGAACAATCCGTGACCCGACCCAAAGATTTCCCCAATCCTACACCTATCCAAAACCATCCTGTTTTGTCCGATCCCAAAATTCCACGCCCTATAATGTACAGTTTCAATTCAAAGGAGTTAGGGAAAGTATCGAAGAAATTTACTCTCTCATGGACTGCCAAAGAATACATCTTCTTCATTTCTGAACAATCCAGAATTATCAGGAGGTGGGACACCGAACATAATGTCCAATTTCCCTATCAGAAGATCCGGATCGCGCTCGAGCTGTGTAATACCGGTGCTCCCCGTGGCCGCAAAAGCCTCCAGGAACATATCATCTTGTTCTGTGATGTTTGGAAGATTACTGAGCTCACCACTGTTTGAGACAGCATCTAGTTCATAGTAGTTGGCGCTAGCTGTGGGTGAAGAGGATGAGGGACATAGAGCAGGCGGGGAGTAATTGCTTTGCGCAGATTTGGTGGGTGATACAGGATTTGATGCAAGTTGCCCAGGGAATTTAGAATGAGTGCGATATAGCGATGGAGCATGGGTTGATTGTGTTGCGTTTGGCTCCACGCATTCCGCAATTGATGTCATCGAAGAGATTGAAGATATCGATGCTGCAACTGAAGTTGACCTTTCTCTAGAAAACTGATAGCTATCGTGTGTGGCGAGGGAGCTTTGAGAATAGCCATAGTCTCCAAAAGGTTTGTCATCAAGTACATCTAGATCACTGCGAGGTGATTGAGCACATGCACTTTCAGAGTATTCTGATGATGATGTTTCTGAAGGGCTTGTCTTGTTCTTGCTTCGAGTTCGCGATGACTTTTCATGTCTTTCTTCATCATCAGGTCTATTCTTCCTTGGTCTACCTCTCTTGACTGTCTTTTTAACCACACCTTCAAAAGCACCAATGCACATACCTCGCTGTCTGTGGCGAGTCAAAGCATCATGTCTTGCAAAGCTGTTTCCACATTGACATGGATAAGGTTTTACACCACTATGAATCTTTGCATGTCGTTTGAGATCGTGCTGGCGTACAAAGCATTTGTGGCAGTGTGGACATTGGAATTGCCTGTCGCCAAGATGGGTCTGAACATGTGACTTGATGTTTTCCTTTCGGCCAAATCGCTTACCGCATTCTGGATACAAGCAAAGCCATTTCGTATCACCAGGTTCCGGTGCTTGGATGTAGGTGGCAATATCATCAATGGTGATTCCAGTATCGGTAATTGACTCTTCGAGGTTGATACTCGACACTGATTCCGATCGTCGGTAAGACTGAGCAGGGGAACTACAGGCTGGCTCTGAAGTTGGAAGACCATGGGGATAACTCGACATAGGATAAGGTGATAAATCTGGCGCTTCTAAAATTGGTCTGCTCGTGAAAGGATCTCTGAAAACATTTCTGCGAGATTGTTCTGGAGATGATGGATATGATAGATCTTGTGAAACATTAGAGGTAGTCGGTGAGTATTGAGCCGCTTGAAATTGTGGATCATTTTTCATAAAATCGAGGTTAATAGTTGACATATTCATGAAATTAGATGTTGGCATTGGTGCGGAGTCAAATGTGCTGGCAGTGGGTATGGGTCCAGATCCGGGTGGGGTAGGTACGGCTTTCATCTCAGCTTCTCGTCTCATGTCGTCAAAAACATTCTTAGCTCTCTGATTACTTTTAGGCTTAATCGTTTCCTCCATGGATGTATCGTAATCGTCACGAAATCTTTGGGGGATGTGTTCCTGCTTAATTGTCCGGTTGAATGGACTATCCAGGGGAGCTGGAGGAAAGTAATCTAGAACAATAAGAACATGTCCGGAAAATCAGGATGACAACTTACTAGTAGAGTTGGCATCTGGAGGTGTAATAGGCCTTTGCGGTGATTTCAAGGCTAGGTTCTCGAATTGAGCAACTCTATCCAAGATCACACCACTAATCCTTCTCGATGATCTTCTGCTGTGGTTTGCAGAACTTGGCTGTGAGTTGACACTTTGAATACCCGATTCGTTGAAGAATTCCATGAATGTTGGTGTCATTGCTGTGTTCGTAGCGAAGAAATCAAAGTCATTGCCCCCATTGAAGTTTGGGTCGACTGGTATTATCGGGTTCATTGGGCCGGAATATGAATATGAGTGTTGATGTCCTTGCACCTCATATGGATTTGAGCATCCGGAGTCGAACGATTGTCTGTGTGGGGTGACGAGTGGTGAAACAAATTGATTCTCGTCATTGTCGTAAACTGGAAATGGCTGCTGGCCCGGGCGAACCAGTCTCTGCTGCTGCGTCTCTCGCAAAATATGCTGTTGTGTCGTTTGGTATCCTATGTTAGTATTAATTACCGATTGTCCCTGCTGGTGTATTGGTCGTGGTCGTGTATCCAGGCTCATCCCACGTCGGTGGGCATGTCTCTGGACTGGTGGCAGGTTATTTGCCTTCACTGCATCGAATGCCGTTGGTGTCGAATTTTGTCGTCTGTGTTGTCGATGTCGATTTTGAAGGTTGTTGGTTGGATTAGACAGCATTATGAATGCTAGAAGAGTTCGGAAATGTCGTCGATTGAAAGTATTGCAATTAAGCAAACCTATATGTTCCGAGACTATGCAATGCATTATTAGCGCGATTAGGATATATGAAGATAGAGCGGTCTAGATATCCATTATCCATACCTCACGCAGCGCAAGCCGTTAGGCCGGGCAAATTTTTTGATCTTAGGACTGCTCAGCAGTTATTGACTCTATTTTGAGTCTTCTTAATGGATATAGGACTTCCTCAGCCCTTTGAAGTCAGACACGTAAAAAAAAGCTAGTACTTCTAATGAAAGTCTTCTTGGGTAGAGGAAGTTTCTTTTAGGTTAGGTAGTTTATAAAAAAGTATTTGTTCTTGGGATAATGAGGGTTTTTTTGGGATATGTGGAGCAGGAAGATGTGGAGAGATATTTGATGATAATGAGGGGGGGATGGAATTGATGAATTGAAGGTTTAGATAGTCCAACACATCCTCCTTCTGGATCTGATGTTATCTCAGGCGCCAAAATCATCAACAACTCTCGGTTGAGACAGCAACCAACTCATATCAAGATAGTAAACAGATCTTCACGTGATTGATGTAAACAAACTTCGGATAAACTAAACAAATCCGAGTCTCCCATACCCCCATTCGATCATTTCCATTGAAACAACCAATCATTGATTTATAAATCATTATGTTTTGGCATAAATGTTATTTTTAACCAATGAATTCTTGATTATTGATTCACGATAAATTATTTTGAATCTTGATTCAAAAAATGACCATTTTGAGCCAATCATGGGATCCAATCAATTTTGATTTTCCTTTTTTAGTGATCCTAAGAAATATCGTATTAAATATCCAATCTCTGATTTTCCCTTCCTGGAGATCCTAAGAAATATCTACAATCTCTGATTTTTCTTTTTTGGAGATCCTAAGAAATATCGTATTCAATTTAATAAAGGGATTTAGCAAAATTTCTTAGATTTTTTAAACTAACTAACTTTAATGGCTTTAAATAGGTATAGATCTTCAAAGCTAAATTTAAATAGGTATAACTTTTTTTGTTTATTTGAAAAATAACAATGTAAGAAATTTAAGAAACGATTTTAATTAGTTGTTAAGACCATTTTTTATATTACTATTTTTTTATGGATTTAATTAATTTTTACAATTTTTATAAAAATTATGAAAAAAGTAATAATACATAATATTAAAATTAAGTGAGATTTAATTGGATCTTAATTATTAATCGATTTCAAAAATTTTCAAAAACTTTAAATGGTTAGTTTGATCTACAAAATTTTTATAAAATCCATTTTAGGTATAGTTAGCAATTTAAGAAACTTAAGAAATTTTGTTAAAGACCTTTAATCTCCACGGGTAAAATCGTTTACACTTCATCCATATATACGAAGTTACGACGTTACGAACATTTTGGCTCAGCAGCTGCCAGCTATCCATCCATCATCTACCTAGTACCTACCTATACCTTCCTATCTACTACCTAACCTCCACTACCTAGTATTGAAAATTGAACTTCGGTGTTTCCCTATCAACACCACTCGGTGCACCGTTCCCAAATTCTTCTCCTCCTAAGTACGGGTACTCTGCCAAAAAAGGAGATAGCAAGAGAAAAAGAGAAAAAAAAAACAATTCGTGGAATTCAGCTCATGTGAACTTCTTCAAACTTTATATTTCTTGCTTTTGCATGACTTCTCACTGGTCAATAATTACTTGATAGATGTGCGGTTGATTTTTTTAACTTGTACCTACCTACCTACTACTTACAGCTTACCTACCGAGTACCGTCATATCACTTCCTTGTTCATAAAAGTTGTGAGCGCATAATTAATCATGGCCTCCACTACTGGAACTATGCGTGGGACACCAAGTCGCAGCGGTCAAGCGCGTGGTCAACTGCCCGTCTTTAACAATAGTCCTGCGTCGAATATCCCTCGACCCGCACAAGATTCTCATGCGAATGCGACTCATGCAACTACTCCAAATACACACAGTGAAGTTGGTGGATCCAGTATGAGTGCAAGCAGAGCAAAACAATCCAAGAGGGATGAGGTATGTCATATATTTTTCTTATTATCATTTTATATTGTTGCCCTTTGGGGGTTTTAAACATCTGAGATCAAAAAATCCGTTGGTGTGCAAAATATCCCACCATGCCGCAAATTAAAGGTGAAAAAAACAAGACGAGGTTGACAGTTCCACAGGCCATCCGGAGGAAGATCGAGACTGATCTCAGCAAGAAGAGCAAGACGACAGGTCGTGCTCGACAGACAAGAAAAGCCCCGCCGGGGACGGTTCTCGCCCTTCGACCGAGTCAAGCCCTCCAAATAAAACCAAATACCACTGTAGCAGAGGCTGCACAGTTGATGGCAGCAAAGAGAGAAGATTGTGTCCTGGTTACCGATGATGACGACCGCATTGCCGGCATTTTCACTGCCAAAGATTTGGCTTTCCGAGTTGTTGGAGCAGGAATCAAAGCCGCCAATATTACAATCGCTGAGATTATGACCAAGAACCCCCTTTGCGCGAGAACCGATACGAGTGCTACCGATGCATTAGATTTGATGGTTAGAAAAGGATTCCGTCATTTACCAGTCATGGACGAGAACCAAGATATTTCGGGTATTCTTGATATCACAAAGTGCTTTTACGATGCCATGGAAAAATTGGAGAGGGCTTATAGCTCATCGAGGAAACTTTATGATGCTCTCGAAGGTGTCCAATCTGAGTTGGGATCCAGTCAACCGCAACAAATTATCCAATATGTAGAGGCTCTCCGATCAAAGATGTCCGGACCTACCTTAGAATCCGTTCTTACTGGAATTCCACCTACGACTGTCACCGTACGAACATCCGTGAAGGAGGCTGCTGCGTTAATGAAGGAGAATCATACAACGGCCGTTCTTGTTCAGGATGGGGGCTCAATTACCGGTATCTTTACAAGTAAAGATGTTGTTCTACGTGTTATCGCACCAGGATTGGACCCCTCCAACTGCTCTGTTGTACGTGTCATGACCCCGCACCCGGATTTTGCTCCTATGGATATGAGTATTCAAGCCGCGCTAAGAAAGATGCATGGTAAGGTTTCGATTATTTTGAAGTGTACATTGGCTGACTTTAATAGATGGCCACTACTTGAACTTGCCAGTTATGAACGCCCAAGGCGAAATTGTCGGAATGGTGGACGTTCTCAAGCTTACATACGCCACGCTGGAGCAAATCAACACCATGCAGACTGGCGAAAGTGATAGCGGCCCAGCATGGAATAAGTTCTGGATGTCTCTTGAGCATGAAAGCGAATCAGTTTTGTCTGGCGATGGGAGCCTTCATCACACAACCGGCGGCCGCTCTTTAATGTCCCCAGATATGTCACGAGGTCATGAGCGTCATGTCGATGCCAGTGTTGCTCCGAATGATTCTGCTTCACACGTTGGTGCAGAATCTCCTCCACACTCGCACTTAAGTCGTCACATGGATATTCCTCCCGAGGATATTCCATTCGCATTCAAATTTAAGGCCCCAAGCGGACGCGTGCATAGAGTTCAAGTCACAGCCAGTCATGGTCTAGCGGAACTTATTTCTGCTGTTACAGGCAAATTGGGGGCAGAAATTGATGCTGTCGGGGGTGTAGCAATCGTGGAGGATGGCAAACTTGGCTCGTCTGGGTTCGCTCTCAGTTATCTAGACGATGAGGGTGATTCCGTCTCGATCACAACCGATGAAGATCTTCTTGAAGCAATCGTTCTGGCTAGAAATGCCCACCGGGACAAAGTTGACTTATTCGTTCATGATCCCGAGAAGCCACCGATGGCTGCCACTTTAGATCCCCAGCCACCTGTCATTCAAATAGCTTCGCCACCAGCATCAGCTACCATCCGAAGACGTCGGGTTGTTGATGAAGAAGATGATGAGAGTGACGAAGAACCTCGAGTCAAATCAAAGTCACGAAAGTCAGCGGCATCACAGCCAGCGGGGGAAGTTATTCAAGGGGTACCAAACGAGCTGTTGTTGCCAGGAGCAATTGTGACTCTTGCAATTGTTATTGTTGGAGTTTTTGCATTGACTCGGGCTACAAGCCGTTAATATAATGTCTTAGAGCTTGCGTTCATATTGTTAGACTTCAATTCTGTGTAGATCTCTATCTTCTAGACGGAGTCGTACAAGCATCATGATGCCTTCTGATAACCATTTGATAGTTTTGCGCGAATTCAACTCTATACCCTTCTTTGTAAACAATTGAATTTAGATGTTATCCTATGTGTGACCTTGGACTTATCGTCCCATAATATTCATATTCTCTCAAAAGAAAACTGGTATTGACAAGACAAGATCGAACCTTGGAAAAGACAATTCTTCCAAAACGGGGCTAGCGTGTTTCCCCACTAGCGCGACATCAATGTCCGAGATCTCAAAAAAAGTCTCGATAACAACCAAAAGAGCCATAAACACCTTGAAAATGATACTGAGAAATATTGCGATACGGCATGGTAAGCCACTGCTATCTTTGCCTGTCGAGCTCATTAATTGAACTTCAAAATAGGCCGAAAAGCACTTGCTGCACCCCTCCGCCTCTCTCAATTCCGTACCCTCTCAACAGAGTCCTCGACCCTCGAAGCCTCGATAGACAACCATGCCAAACAAACCAACCCCCCCGAAGCCATTCTCAATTCCCTCCACCTCACTCGCAACTTTACACCCCCAAACAAGAAGAAACCACGGGATCCCAATGTCCCTGACGTTGCAGGAGACTTTCAAAAGTTCAACCATATTAAGAAAAGAACTAGCAGATTAGGTTCCGTCGCACCGCAACATTATGAACCCCATCAACTTATTGTCAATCCTCCGGCGCCAAAAGATGTTACGCTGGAGCTTTTGATGGCGAGTCAGAGTCACTTGGGCCATGCGACACAGCTTTGGAACCCGGCAAATCAGAGATATATTTATGGTATTAGGCAGGGTGTACATATAATAAGTTTGGAGGAAACGGCAGCTCATTTGCGTCGCTGTGCGAAGGTTGTAGAAGGTGTGGCTTACCATGGTGGTCTCATTCTTTTTGTCGGTACCCGTGCCGGTCAAGATTCGGCAGTTGTGAAAGCCGCTTCGCTCGCAAAGGGATGCCATCTTTTCAATCGTTGGGTCGCAGGTAGTATCACCAATGGTGACCAAATTCTTGGCAAGTGTGCTATTAAGGCTGTGAATGCCAATGATGAGTATGTGCCTGGGTATGAGGACAAACTTATGAAGTGGAAGGCGCTGAAACCGGATTTGGTGGTTTGTTTGAACCCATTGGAGAATTATATTTTGTTGCATGAGTGTGGACTACATAATATTCCAACGATTGGTGTTATTGATACGGATGCGGATCCTACTTGGGTTACGTATCCAATACCGGCCAATGATGACAGGTTAGTTTACCTCTCAATTACTTTTTTTTTGGAAATTATGCTAATAACTCTACAGTCTGAGATGTATCCAACTCATAGCCGGTGTTCTAGGTCGTGCAGGTGAGGAGGGCCAAAGAAAACGTCTTCAAGCTGCCAAAGATGGCGTAGTTACTTGGTTACCCCCACCAGATCTCGGTGACCCTGTGACGGAGGCAAGTAAGGCGAGGGAAGCTGCTGAGAAAGAAGCGGCTAAGAGAGGAGCGAAAACTACCTAGTTAAATGTGTATGATTGTATAGAAAAATGGATCAACGGACAAACAGTATAGTATGTACATTATATATACGATAAACTCGTATGAATTCAATGATATCTTCATGGAACTTTGTTCCTTTTACCTCTATTTAGCCTCCAGTGAGGTGGTACTTGGATTTCTTGATCTCGTCTCATCTTTATTGCCATAGTATGTGTTTTGTGCCTCCTTACCCCGCCACTAAGTCACTTTCCCCCGCGCAGACACCATGTTGTCCTGTGAGATGATACCCCTATCCTCACTATACGCATAGGAAATAATCCACACTCTCCATGTTTCTCGGGATAACCAACCATGTCCCTTTGGAAATTATCGGTTTCGCCTTGGGGAACTTGAGTCTGCTTCACCCTACCCTGGACTCACAATCCTGATCTGATCTGGTCTGGTCTCTGTGCTCGACTTGTAATTTGCCAGGTTTTGCGGATGTGGGATGCTAATGGTGTTGCATCTGTTTGACAGAAATATGTGGGGGGGGAAATAGAATGGTAAGTATTCGGCATTGTCAATGATGAGAAAATATTGCCAATGGTTAAATCTTAATCTTGTTGTCGGGGATCTGGGATCTGGGAATTTCAGATATTGAAAATTCAGATCTTTTACATGTTGGGCCTTTGCATATTCGTCTTTTTTTGATAATGGTCTACCGTCCTTCACCTATTCTCTGGCTCGTATGATCTCCAATGATCTCCAACTGAATTGTCTCGGGATTATTCAATGCTATCTTTCAGAGCGGAAGGAGTGCTTTTATATTAATCATTAGGGTTGGAGAGGTTGATCCACCCACCTTGTTGCTTCTACAAAGCCTTGGTGTTAAAGTGTTGATTCATTCACTGCGGGTAAAGGGGTGTACTGCTCTTGGATTCATAATTTTATCTCGGTGTCTCTACTTAAGAACGGGGCCCTCTTCGTAAATGCAAAAAAGAGTAAGATGAATTATCAAAAGCATATCACGTCTTAAGTAACTTGATGAGGCAGGAACGCAACCACTTCGTGGGAATTCCAAGCGAGATGTTATGAAATTAAAACTGCTGTCTTGAAAGTCAAAACTATCAATAATCGCACAAGTCATTTAATGGCATATCTTTTAGTAATGGCAATAGTACTTGAAAACAATTAATCTGATTTTTACCTAGTTATCATCTCAGAATTTCGTCCTTGTCTAGAGAATGAAATGGTTGTCATCTATACCACATTAGATGAATAAAATACCCAAACCCTTTCGAAAATCTCCCGTCTTGCCTACTTAAACTTCCAACTTTCAACCTTTCTACCTCAACGCAGTCAAACTTTTTCAACTTGAGGCCCGAAGGACTTGGCGTGCCTCGGATTGTGAGTCTTTTGGTTTTGATATTCGTGTCTTAAGATTTTATTTGTTTAGGTTTGAGAAGATGTTGTTCGGATTTTTTGGCTGGGCTTACTCCTGCTGCTTTATTGTTGTCGTTTTTCTTTCTCTCTTTATTTTTGTTGCTGTTGTTGTTGTCTTGAGTTTGAGTGGGAGAGATTTGGGACTGGAGTCCGGGATGATATCAGTATATATCTGAGAGATTTCAAGTTAGAACCTAGGCCCCTTTCCTCCCCGCTAGTCTCTGGTCTCTGGTCCAGATAATTGCCCAATGATCACCTTTATCATTGAAGTATCACGGCTATCATGAGGGGGGTTTATATACGTAGTATTTGAAATTCGAGGGGCTATGATTGTTAGCCTTCAATAGTGGGCCATTCATAGAAGTCTTGTGTGAAGAGGTGGTAGGCTTTGCCTGTGAGGAACTATTTCTAACATAAGAGCGAATACCAGAATTGGAGAACCAAATTTCGGTAATGACCGGGAGGAAACAACAATTTTTCAATCCACAGCGACAAGAAAAGAATCAATGAAAATGCAAACCGATAATCCTTGAATACTTTCAGATGACATACAATCCCCTCAGCTATCTCTATCAAATCAAAACTATATCATATGCGTCAAGATCCTGAAAGCATCTGTGGGGGTGTCATAGAGCCATAGTATCACAATACTTGATTTTTCTTTGAACCACGGCCCCAAGCTCATCTTTTATGGACAGATTATTACATGGCTTAGAGCTTTGGGCACCTGGTGATTCACTTCTGCAAGACTTTGTTTACCCCTCTTTCCCTCTTCACATTATTGTTTTATGATGAATACATTCACTATATTTACATTAATTGCCGAGAATTTGGTCAAAGGCTCTAAGATGCAGACTTTCTTTCTATAAAAGTCTCTCGAGAATCTACTTCATCTCCCCATCTATTCGTATTCTTCCTACATCAAGTCATGTTTCAGGACTTGTGGAAAGTCGGCTGGCAGCTGAGTCTTTAGATCCTGATGGAAGAGTATGGGGACTTGATTTAATTATTTCAAGCTCCGAGGGAGCAGATGGGGGTGCTAGTCTGTGTTGACCGCAATAGGCTGTGATGATGGTCTGGAGAATTCCATTGCTGCTGTTCTGATCATTGACCAAATTTCGACAATAAATAAGGCTATTCGTCTGAATCTACTCGGGCTAGTATAGTTTAGCTTGATATAATTTTCTCTTGGGTCTTGCAGAATGGGAGGAGTTCAAGGTAGTTCAGTGTGTTTCAATTGGATTTGGATTCCACAGAGCTAATTCAGGATCTCAGTGATTTGTCTGTCAACGGATTTTGTGGATGCTTCAAAGTATCCCGAGGTCATCTTTGATTCTTTTATGCTTTACAATATGTCCACATCTTAAAAGGTCCATTGAAACCTAACATTCACTGTATTACTCATGCACCTGAATACACCTCCCGGACCGCTATTCCCATCATGTTACGGCAGTAGTGCCTGTGATATCAGGCAGCACTCCTCCTCGCTAGACCGTATGGCTGCACTGCCTTACGAATATAAAGGGCGCAGCCCTTTATAGTAGTTAGTCTCTTCAAGCAATACATTGCATTTCACCCTCTTCGTGACACATCACGTCAATATCACAGACCCCACAATGATTCACCTTCTACATGCAAAACCCACCTACCCCCCATCAACTCTAGCCCGCCCTTCTGTTAAGGTCTCTCCATCTATTAATCCTTAAGAGAATTATGACAGGTCCTTCTCGCCATAACATGTCCTGTCCAACCTCCTATTCGTGGAAGTATGTTGTGGTAGTCTGGTAGATGATGTGATGTGAAGGTAGTGCATGTTTATGTCCCTCCCGTCTCCGATGGTTCTTGTTAGCGAGATCCTGGAATGTTGGGATCCTAGATTATGTACATAAATAGATTTCTATCTAAGATTTGGTAGCAGCAATTATCACGTCACAGAATTCGCATTATACGAATGCCAAGAGAGCACTTTGGTCGAGGTAGCGTGGGATCTGTTGAGACTTTCATTTTCGCACGGATTTTATTGCACAATAGTTTGCGGCTTTAGATTTTAGAGCGAATGGTGTTGTGTGTTGTTTGTTGCTGTCAATTTTGCATTTTTGGGCGTCTTTCTTGTTTGTTTTATCTTCTGAACTGGGGATGAGGATATGGAGTTCAGATCTTACGAGTGAGTATGGGATAACACTGTAGAGAGTAGAAATTACATCTAATTCCTTGGATGATTTCCGCATTGAATGGTAAAAGTTCGCCTTCACCTTCAGGGGTTCGCATAATTGGTATAATTGGGACAGCAACTTAAGATGAGATCGTACTGTAACTCTGATATTTCAGGATGAGAATGAGGGATGAATTCGTTACAATGAGATGATTATCAACATTAAGGGATCGGAGGAAAAGTGACAACAACAAAAATATGAATTTATCAACTTCAGACGACAAATAGATTCGAAAACGGCTTCATGCTCGGGTGATGGGTAACTATTCTAAAGAAGCTTGAGAAACAACATAATAAGTCATAGACAAGTCGCAACAGCGACACCAAAGAATCATTGCTTTACCTAAGAAGTTAAAAATTAACTTGCAGACTCAGGAGCCGTGGAAGAGCCCACTTATATAGCCATAGAAAGAGAATTCATAGCAAGATGTGCTGTCTTGAATACGATATTAGCTAGTGAATAACTACCTAATCATGCCTCACAACTTGTGCTCCTTTAAAAACACCCCGCTCAATGTGTCATTATTCACCATAATTACATAGATCCGTGTATGTGAACTTTTACCCCGCCACATTGTAGGGTTGGGATCTATTTAAGGGACTGCTTTTACATTGTTATTTTCCTGTAAAGCGTATAGGGCAACGAAAATAAAGCATAATTGAGGTGTGAAGTCTCACGTGTGGAAAAGAGGGCTGCAATGCGGACTAGTGTGTGGATGTCGCAGCCGTTTTGAAGTACTTCGAGTATGGTTCTCTGATTGCTAAGAATTGCAGAATCTATCTTAATCTCAATCTCTAGAATTCAGATGGCTCGGGATTCATGTTGTGAAAGACTTATTTTGTCATTGTTTCAAGTCATATAATAGATGGGATGAGAGTAAAAGTTGATATATATATACCTATATATGGATGATAACAGCAAAACAATAATTAACCTCCTATTCACATAGAACCCCAACCAGTGAGACTTAAAACTTCTAACAAATCCCTACTATGTACCACGGAATCAGAGACTCCAACCGATTCTATGGTAGTCTAGAAGGCGTAACGCAGATTCTTTTGTAGATTTGTAAATACTGGAAACTCTTACAACAGTATAACTTATACTGAGCACTGGGTCCGATCTTCTGGACTCATTCACTTGCATGATGATTATGGCTCTGTTATTCGATATATCTGGAAGGTCTGGATGCTGGATGGATGTGTATTGAATTTTCTAATTGTATATGGACCAATAATGAGTGGCAACAGTTATTCAACTTCAATATTTGGGTTTCAGGACAGGACGCCAAGAAGAATCTTATTGTGGACACTCTCTCCTGGTTGAAAAGTGAATTGCTTACTAGCTTATGCCTTTTTAAATCTGTGTCTGGATATATAAAGACGACTTTCTTCGGCACAGAAAAGAATCATCAAAGCAAGGTAGACTAGTATCAAACTATGAATGGGTGATGACTTTTTCATTCCCCTTGCTCCTAATTAATCTAAAGAATCTCAAAATGATATGATGATGTTTTATGTTTCAAGGCCCGGAGTGAAATATGTGGACAAAGTATATAGTGAGATGATAACTTACGAATAAGGATAACAAGAATATAAAAGTGATAACAAAAGTGGTTCTGCTCCGATAAAAATATTGAAGAACTACTAGTTACATATCAAAACATTGCATTGAAAGAAAACAGAAAGACCGGCAAGATATAAATAATATGAAGCCAGATGCGCTCTCCATTCATTATGATATTTGCTGTTTTCTCGGACAGGCCGATTTATCCACAGGATAAAAAACTGGTAAGGACTTGCTCATATATATACCTACCTACACTTCAATTTTCCCGGACCCATAGTTCATTTTCCCGATTATGAGAACATTGAACTATTCATAAATCAATTAAGATATTCAAGAAGATTCATATGAAATTCTGCTCTTGATTATATCCATTAATATCATCAACGGACTGAATGAGAAGTATAGTGGAATTTCTACATAGAAATATTGGCCGCTTATTACTCCTAGGTATGAATTCTTAGTAATTAGGCATAATTAATTATGGAAGGATAATATGACTGTTAAGAGGATACTACTGTAGGTATCTATAAAATAGGGTGGTGTTAGGCGAGGGATGTTGCTGGTGGATTTCTGGAAATGGAAAGAACGTCAGTATCAGTAGCTTCATAACTCACAATCGATCTAGCATATTATCGGGAGTTTATTGCATATCCATTGAACCTCAAAATTGACACCATAATCACGATGCTAGGTGACCCAATAGAATCACAAGCACCAACTACATTTCCAAAAAAGCCGAATAAGAAGCCGCACTTCGAAGTTAGCAACGGAAGCTAATGGCCGGCATATAACTAGCAGGCCAAGAATATCTAAGCTCACCGGAGCGCCATGTGTTGAAGTAAATAGACCCGAATCTAGATCTTCATTCTCGTTATGTTGCATATCTGTCGAATCTCGAAATTGACGTCATCATGTTGAATGCACCAATAGAATTACGATCGCAAAGGGATAGTTTGGGAGATTTAGCTTGGAAGGAAAATTTAGTAGTGCTATTAGCGTTGGGCACTGACTAGTTGCATTGTAGTGTAATGAAATGACGCAAAGCTTTATCTTTAAACTATAGACTAAGGGCGCGTTCGGATCGATTTTTTTGAAATATTAGACCCCATTTGCCTCAATATATTAGGTCTAATGTGGTCTAAAATGATTTTGCCGAACGCGATATTGAGTTCAATATATATTAAGCTCAATATGTAGTTGAAATATTTTGATCCGAACGCAATATTAGATTCAATATTTTTATTAAAAAATATTGAGTCTAATATATTAAACTAGCAAGTACTTGAATCAATTCCCATACAATAGTCAACAGCAACTTTTAGGTGCTGTAGACAAAATATATTTGAACCCCTGCAACTTTAGCTTCAATTTCAATAGCTTCAATAACTTCAATATCCTCGCCCTTTTAAATATTTACCAAATATTCAAAAAATCGATCCGAACGCGCCCTAACTTGCTGATCAATTTGAATTCTACTTTTCTAACTTCATGTACTTGGTATGTGTTAACTAGGGTAGTGGTACGTACAAGTTTTCACATATTTCTTTATGACCAGATGTAGGTTTATAGTAGTTCCTAGTACATTTATAGAAATAAATATCAAAAGCCATGCTTCAGTGGTGATGTCATATGCCCCGTACAGACGGAATAGACTCCAAACTGTCAACCAGTAAAGACTTCTTTTCGTATTACCAGAGTCTTAAGTACCTAGTTTTCCTTGCCCCTTTTATATTTGTTGGAAGAACACGTGCTGTGCAATATTCTACATTCACTATTTAGCATTATATACTACAATTGTTGGAAGAACATGTAAATATTCTACATTCACTGTGTGGGGTATATGCTACGGATACAGGACTAGCGTGTAATCCAGTCCTGTATCCCGTAGCATATAATCCCACACTGCTCCGGTACATACCTAGTTTAACCATACATGCAATACACTTACAACAGGTTATGAAGCCCATGAAAGCGCTTGTCCTTTACGCATTTGATATTATTTGATCGTGCACAAGATGTTTTCTTCCGAATCTACCTCAGTTGCCACGAAGTGATGATCTGTTGTTGTGTTCAAAGGCGACAACTGGAATGAGTATCAGTATCAGTTGAAATAAGTTTTTTGGTTTCACCTGAGATGATAATGCATATATTGTCAGAGTCTGATATATAAATTAGAAATTCAATGGCAGCGGTGAAAAAAGTCATATAATTTGTGACAGTAAAACACATGTATGAATCGCTGATCGTCTGTCTACCATTAAACAAATTGCAGCCTTCAACGAAATCCAACCACGCAATATGATATCTTCGCAGCGCCTTTGATACTGAAGAAATGAAAATCTTTTACAACCAGGCAATAGGGCAATTCAGTTACTGTGCCGGTGGAGTATCAAAATATCACTGCTCTTTTATAGTAATATATAGAAATTCTAGTGAGTTTAGTATTTACTTGATCAGGAATTTTGGTAAATGGTTTAAACGAGGTACCAATAGTATTCCCAGATAATGGGCCAGCTGGGTGATATAAATACGGCCAGCTATCGTTACGAACCTTCAAATCAAAGAATATATTAAAGACATAATTGAAAAGACCTCAAAAGATGTATGTCTACAAGTGAGATTGATCATAGTTTAAGATTATGAATTTCCCGCGCTTTTGGGGGGGGGGGGGG
>JANPYM010000010.1:1560741-1640135 GCA_025890175.1 Ciborinia camelliae
TGGGGGGGGGGGGGGAGATGAGGACAAATACATTTCTGTTAGAACATAGATTGACAGTAACGAGGTATCATCATCTGCTTCAGCAATAATTTAATCGCAGTAGCAAGATCACTTATTCATGACAATAAGAAATATGTTGTATGAATGATGGTATCAGAATGATAAGATACTTTTGATTCGCCTATGACACTTCGACTTTCGAATGTATCGAGCATAAGGAAAGTTCATCCACAACCTTTCAGGAACTTACTTCATCCTGCTGCCCCACCGCTAGAATTGTATGATATACGATATTTCACACTTCGAGAAATATATTTATAAGTTCAACGTTGGATTTCAGCAAAATTAATACTCACAATGTTTATCTCGAGTAAATGCCCCCAAAGGATGGAATACACTAATTAGGAGATTCGTATAGACCAGAGTTATACGGTCTTAGACCCCTCTTGCAGAGATAGTGCAAGAGATTGTTGCAAAGGCTATATAAGATGAATTCTGGATGTTGATTAGTGAAAGATCTGGATGAAGATGATTTGAAGGCATTGAAGGAAGAAAAATGTGAGAGTGGCTGTTCCGTACGCATTTTGGTAGGCGTTTTTTTCGACACCCTCATTTGCAACTTGAATCAATGTATATGAGATTCAAAAGGACGTGACAATAAGAAAATATTATTATTATTGCTATCAAAAGAGCGAGAAGACCTTTAACCGGGCTGGAAAATACAAAGTTATTATTTGATATCGTTTGATGATCTAGCAAATAATAAATACCGGAGTATCCAAGAAACAATCAATCTAGCTCTCTTACTAGGAGACGATATTCACGCACATATTATTCTTAATCAGAATCTTAGGATTTGAAATGAGATTTTTTTCTTCTTCCACACATAATATAGAAAAGTTGCAAGTGGCCTGGCCCAACTACTTTCAATAATTGAATGGAAATATGGATGGATTAAATAGTTCAAGGAGCGGAAAAGAAAATTCGGTATATTATCCGATCATACGAAATCCAAGTTAAAGTCTGCGAGGAACTTATAAAAAGAGTGATGGTAGCCCGAGATGTGAGCTTGTAGAAAACTCGAATAAATAACTAGTCACCAAATTTAACTCCACCGGGTTGAAGAGCGTTACTTTCTCTGCACTTCCTCAGGTTCATTCTCTCTAAATTAAGAAACTTTCAGAGGGATTACGTACCGCTCGATATGAGAGGAGCACTAGAAAAAACGGCGGTGAGAATGCGGATGATGAAAAGTTAAATGATGACAATTCATTGCCAAAGGTTCCCCAAATCTAGAAATTCCAGTTCAGCTTTGCCTCATACTTCATGGTTGCATATTTTCCCAATCATATACACATGCAAGATATTGGAGTTCAGTATGATCAATCCAAGACACCATGATTGGGATTACAATTTGGATTTGAAGTATTGATGTATGATTAATATTGATACAGCAAAGTCTTTTATACTCCATAAAGAAATCTATGATCACGAAAACTGGGGCGCTTAGAGCATGGGATTGCTCATTGGCTCCCTAGAGCAGATATACCTGGAGCAGTAAATGAGTGGAATCTTTTCTACAGAGGGAGATGTTTAAAGTTTTAGTCGGAAGAGTTTCTTGACTCCGGGTCCCACATGAAATCAGCGTTATAAATAGACATATCCAACCATCTATCATTCTCTAGTAACATCAATAAACAAAACATGCTCATTTTCCAAGGTGAAAGTGCGAGTTCATTACATTATCTGCACCTAAAAAATCCCGTGTTTCCTCACGAAATTCCAGGCATATAGTAGTTCCCTTCACATAACTTCAGACAAACCTTCCTCTGATTGACGACAACAAAATTTCAAATCGACAATCATTATCTAAAACAATATTTTTGTATTCGGCTGAGAACCAACTCTAGAAAGCAGAACCCTTGCATAATTCAATATAGAATCAAATAACAAAAAGTAAAAGAAAGAGCAGATGGAAAACAGCACACCTTGTGATTCCAGGGGGGTTATTCGTTATATCCATTACAGATACTCCATGCCTCCATCTTGAACCTTTATAACGCCCAAATATTTTTTTCCGATTGTAAAGCCGGGGTAAGAGCAAAAGCCGTGAATAGACGAGGTAGTCCGAAAATCAAGAATCTATTCACTTTCGCCTGCTTTCTCTTTAATCTTATGATCCATCCACTTATTTTGTATCGGTATACAATATCTATCATAAATAGACATGCTTCAGCATGAAATTAGAACTCGGAAGCGTTTAGAGCCTCTAAAAATGTATAAATATGGAAATCGATATAGTTCCATCGCCCTTTTTCATTTGAAAAAGAAGCTTTGATATTAACTAACTTCGCTACTGGCAGACTTTTTCAGTCCATGCAATGGATATCTTTTGTTTGCGCTGTCGCGGTAAACTTCAGACCGACAATATTCACATAAAAGTGATTCTCGACGGTAAATAGCACAAACAAACGAACGACGATAATAATAATAATAATAATCAGATCCCCCAAAGGTTTCAAGAAATTTTGATTTCATGTCACGGCGAGATGATTACTGTAATACAATACACAGGTGAATCAATCGCAAGCTCGAGAACACGAACCCGCCTTTTTCTCATTTAAGATAATACAAGTTGCGCAGTTTTTCCATGCAGATTATCTCAAGTTAATTAAAGCTCTTATATAGGAGAAAATTGAAAAGAGCGGGGCCTGCATGTTGTGCGGGGTAAGTTAAAGGAGAAATCAAGCATTTCTCGCTTAAATATTCGGAGCCTATAAAAACTGTGCGGAATCGTTGAACCAATTAATTAGGTAAATGAATGTTCCACGGGGACGAGCAAAGGCCTCGGCTTTGTAATGCGGGGTTTGTCATCTGGAAATACTGTCAACTTTATTTAATTGTTTCTGGAGACGTGAACGGAGATGGGTGAATAAAAGTAACGATGATGTGGACGATGTGATGCGTGACGTATGCTGTGCAAAATCCCTTTCACTTCAGACGGATCCATATTAGACCTCTTTTTAGGAAACTGAGTTTGAGTTTTTTTGGTTCATCTCATCTCGCCTTGGATACTTAGATATAATGAGACACCAAAACGACAGGAATTATTATTAATGAAATATATGATGATACTTTTAAAGATTGGCGATGAAAATAACTGCAGATTTGATATTCATTGGACGATCATCCAAGTCTAACGCGAACTAGAAGATGGAAATTCGTAAATGAGCTAAAGCCTCTGCATCAGATGCTGCAAGTCGAATACTCAATAGCTGCGAACGTTAGAACTAATTTTATAGTCCTGTCTCGAAAGTATTGGACTAGAAATGAATGTAAATCGACTACCAGGAGGGGGCTTGGATGGATTCTCGTGAATACTTTGGCTTGTTACCGCAAATCCTGGATTAACTCATAAGACAGAAACTTGACCATCGTGATACTGCGTTATCAACCAGAAGTTATACTGCGATTGTATATCTGTCCCCGAATGCTGAACACACAAATCTCACTGTTTTGATAGAAGCACAGGTAACTAATATTATCTATTATTTCCTTTAACAATGAAACCACTGTGCCATAGGAGTGGACTTCATCTTTATTGAACTTGATATTGAACTTGATATTATTGTGTATCGAGCTAGTGTATGTAGAACTATTTTATATCAACAATCTCCAAGGGAACAAATTATCAAGTCAGAGCCAGTAAAAAAGTACTAGTCTGCGCTGAATCCCTAAAGTCTCCCCAAGTCCTTAAACTATCTGGAATTAGATCTCCAGAAGTTTTGAAACGACTTGCTATCGATGTATTGGTAGCCAATATAAATGGGGGAGAATCTACAAGACCAACCATTTGCGCAACTGAGTTGGGAAGCTATTGATCGCGTGACTACGCTTCAGAGTCTTCAAATGCCAGTTTTAATCCGTATAGATCTCAAGGATTTCTTTGTAATCCAAACAAGCGTATGAACTTCTTTGATACAATCTTCCGCGTTTTCGTCCCACGAAAAGGTCAAATAATATCGTTCTGATAACATCAGACAGGCCTGACCCCTTACCGACTCGGTCGATTCTAAAACTCCATCCCTGGAGAAATAATACGAGTTGCAGAGAGCATCATTGGATGACGCTGTCGACATAACCACAATATTGCATATTCTAGCAGAGGCTGATCATTTCCCACCACTACAACTTCTCCACAGGGGTAATTCTTCAGCAGTATCGTGATTCTTTACCAGTAATTCTCCCACGGGTCGGTCCATATCACTTCCGCAAATCCCACCGCAAGTCCAGCTACTGATTCCAATTGCCCTCCCCACCCTTTTGATATGCAAATTATATTTAAAGCTTTGCCATCCATACAAGATCTTGTGACCAAGTAACCAATCATACCTATTCCGCTATGTTTAAAAACGAAGGTAAAGCATTCTATCCAGGGTATCACGATTCATGAATCCACACCTGAGAATGTGGCGGCTTGGTGCACATAAACCTTGACGACTGTTCATCATTCGATGGGAACTTGCTCCATGTTGCCAAAGGAATATGATGGTGTTGTTGATGAAAGACTGAGAGTAAACGGAGTAAACGGAGTGGATAGATTGAGGCTTGTAGACGCTAGTATATTCGCATTGCAAATTCGAAGGAATCCAGTTATAACGGTATATACTGTTAAATAGTAGTAAAAGGCTTTTGATATGATCAAGGAAGATTGGAATGGAAGGTCTGCCAGATATATGAAGTTGTAAAGATTAAGGGTACAGTGGATGAAAAGATATTAAGAGGAGGCTTGTGTGTTGTTTGAGTGTCCTTGGGAGAATTTCGTGTTTTGGGGTGACCTACCAGTAGGAAGTCATTTTTTCAGAAAATCCAAAAAAAAAGACATGGATATCGAATATTTGATTTGTATTTGAAATAAATCTGGAGTTTGGAATTCTAGCTGAAGGTTTAAGCATACCACATTGTAAGAAACATGAAGACTCGGTAATCTGATATCATATCATACAATGATTTCAATGATAGAATAGTGAGGAATTTCAGTGCTTAACGTAATGGCTATATTGGGGCTGCCCGAATATTCGAATTGATTACCGTGCTTAGGGTTTCTTTAAAATGTAACCCTAATTGATCTTTTATATATTTGTATTTTCAATTTTGGAGGTTTCAATTTCAATTGATTTTATCAACTCGGATCAAATCTAATGAAAAGATGTGAAATTGTATATACCGGTTGGAGAAATAATGTGAAGTCATTTTCCGAAGAGATGTTTGACTCACCAAGCTTCACAAAGATGAATAGGACTTGCCTCTAGCCATTGTTCTGGTAAATATGATGTGACTGTTTCGCACTTGAGTGAAGGTACCATTTCTTCTATGGCATCTATTAGCTGGCAGGTGGCTGAAACTGACTGCACAGGACAGAGGCTTTTGCTCTTATTCTCCCAATTTCAAGTTGTTGCAATGGCGTGGTGAGTTGCGAGGTCGAGGAAGACACGATGTCTCTGCACAGATTCAAACGGCAGCCAACGTCTACCGAAGATACATGAAGATGTATCGTTGACTTATCATTGGCAGGGATCTTAAGAGAGGGATGCTACAGTCAAGGATATTCAAATATGACAAAAAAAATAATTTCAATTAATTAAAATTTTTATAATATTAAAATATATAGAATAATTAGGGGAGTTTATATATATAATAATATTTATTATTTTATATGTATTTGATTTAATATCGAATATATAAGAAGGTTATGTGATGATAGATGGGATTTGAGGTTCTCGTTTAATATTATATTTTATTATTTAAAGTTTTATTTTATTATTTAATTTTTTATATAATATAAGATTATTATTTGAAGTGATTGGATGAAATAGGGTTTTTGAAATATATATTTAGTAGGTTTGAAGAAAGAGGGAAGGGAAAAAAGGAAAGGGAAAGAGAAGAGAGGGGATTATGTGATATTATTTGAATTTTAATTTTTAAAGTTTAGAATAGTATGAAACGATAGAGTAAGATTAAGGGAGTCTAATAATATAATTAGATTTTATGTAAGTGGTGTTGTCGATTTGATATAGTTTATATAGTAGATTAGATGGTTATGTGATGATAGATTAGATTTCAAGGTTTTGTTTTTTGGGTTTTTAATAATCTTTTTATTAATATTTTAAGAATATTTTTATATTTATAGAATCAGTTTAGTATTTTGTATATTTTGGTATTAAAAAAAATTCGATTAATTGAAATTATTTTTTTTTGTTGTGTTTGAGTGTCCTTGACTGTAGTTTGCTGCGAGTACGGATCGAGGAGATGGTGATAATATCGGAGTTGCAAAACACCCACTTTATGAAGAAGATGTGTAAGCTTAAACAAGTGACTGTGAGTAGTTATATTCGTCAAGAGTCAATATGCTGAGTGAAGTATCCAATGTAGCACAATATTGATAGCAATAGCAGACAAAACATAATTAGCTAGAGTTTGTCGGTTCCAGTTCCAGCGAAGATAGTTTGATAGTGGTGATGGTGATGGCGCGATGAATGTTGCACGAGATAGCATCCAGTAGAATGATGGAGATTTGTGGGAAGTTTAACATCGATTGTATGATGTCAACTATCGAAACGCCGATGGATCTGTTTCGTGCATATTTCTATGTAGGTCGAATGTTCCAGACATTAGGAAGGTGGCGGCGGTAATTTCCTATAGATTTGGAAGTCAATTGAATGATGAAGGGTCTGAAAAGGCAGACGAAGTTTTCATTTCGAATGAATTGAGATGCAGCTGTTCAATAATGAAGACTTTAATTACCTATGTTGAGGTAATGGTTTTATCAGACTCGGATTCAGGATACGATCAGAAGCCCAAGATGAACGAAGACAAGACGAAGATATATCAATAATGGATTTACACAACATTGTTTTCAAGTATCTAGTGTTTTTAAATTGTCTAACTTGCTGACAGACATTCAGATAGAGCAGATTCTAACTTGCAGTAAGTGTAAACTTTCAAGTCCTCGATTCTGATGAGAGCATTCAATATATTATCGGGCCCGGAAGTCGGAATTGCGGGGATGGTGGGGGCACGGGGAAGATCAATATTTACCGAGGGGACTAAAAGTGGTGGTCTAGCCCTTGGTCGAAATATCGAAATCTACTTTGACCACCATCGTGTGTGTAATAATCACATCAATTTCGATCTTCGATCGCCGAAGGGCGAAACGAGAAAACGAAATGGCACAACTCCAGAAGGAGAATGGAGAGGTGAGGAGGGAGAACAAGGAAGTCAAGAAGGATATCAGGGAACTTCTGGTTTGGATTGAGGATAGGGAACGTGAGGGGGTCTGGAAGAAGTAGGAGAATCTCAATCCACCATCAAACCACATTGTGCATAACAGAATTTTTCAAATGAACATAATGCACCGCGTATAACTCACATTTATACATGATGTAAGCATGATATCGACTACCAATTGGAGTTCTTCAAAATACCTGTTTCGCAAATGCATATGGTCCTCGGTTTCCGTGTAAAAAGTATCGATATCGTACAAACCACCTTGGAGTCGATTTTTGACATTATAGGGGATAATCAATGGAGCCCTACAAGTGATTGGACAACAATCCATTTTAGACTCTCATCCACGGGAATCTGGGGAGTGTGATGATGATGATGACGGTCATGGTAATGATGATGTTGGGATTGATTATAATCTATCGTGATTCGTGAAAGATATTATGAATGTAGGATCCTATTGGTGTCCTAGCATCCGCCTCTTCTCGACAGAGATCACGAGGAAATCACAAGGACGGACTTGAGATGGCGGGGTTTTGAATCTAAGCCCACATTTCATTATTTTGCCAAGATGTACCAAGCAAGCAATCAGCTCATATAACCTTGAAAATCCCAAAAACTGATGAAATCGATCCCGAAAAAGAAGCTCAAGCTCAAGCTCTCTAACGAGAAGAGGCAAAGATTTTAGCGATCACTGCAGTTAAAACTTCCCATGTTACGCATTTACGCACGGACTTATTATAGCTCTGTCTTCTTGTGGCTGGGTGGCTGAACCCCGCACCAATGGTGATAGGACGTTGATTCACTCTCAACTGACACTTCTAACTTCACCTCTTTATAGAAACATCAAACTGTCCTGAACTACAATTGGAAATACAATCCATTTCTTCCAGCCTCACAAAATCAGAAATACAATAATTTTTGAATGCAATAATAATATCCTCTTTCATGGATTCTCCACAACAAAAACGAAATAACTTTCAGGCTCCAACCCCGCCAGATTCCTCACCAATGCGTCTCGAGACCTCGATCTCTTTACCTACAATATCTCCCGAAGACGGTGATCAAGGTAGTCCACGCACAAAAGTGGCATATCACTTCCAGGGCCTTGCCCTCGATTCACCCACCGAAATAAGAAAACTAGATCTAAAGAAGAAGGCACAAGAAACACCAAATTCTGAATCTGCTGTGCGCAAAAGGGTCAAGATGTTTGCTACCAATGATTCGGATATGACTGGAAGCACAGAACCAGAGATTCCCGAAACACCACAAATAAAGACCTTCAGGGCTGTAATTGGAGAAGAAAGAAACGTCGACCCAATCATTCGTGAGATGAGCAAGGATATTAGGCTACACAATGAGGTTGATCCTGTAATATTTCGAGCAGGATTAAGTGGTGCAAAAGGGAAGAATCTTTTGGGAAGGGCATATCCCTCAATCAATCGACTGGCTGATTCTAAGTCTCGAAGAAATAAGAGGACGGGAACACCGCCATTATCTAGATCTGGAGATGCCATGGAAGAAGAACGAGAGATTGTCGACCCGGATCGAGCGGCATTGACATGGCATGACGACGAAATTACTGGATACAAACCAGACGATCCAGATGATGATGGGGAGGGGATCAATGGGATTGGATTTCGGCCAACACCTGCCATTGCTTATGCAAGAACCGAAAGACGAAAACAGCAAATGGCAGACTACAGGAGTCGAGAGGCAAGGGAGGCTAGAGCTCGAAGGAGTGAGAGAAGACGAGGCACTGAAACGACAGAGGCTGCTGCTAGGAAGGAAGCCGAGAATGTTGATAGGAGAGTAAGATTTCTCGAGTCAGATACCCCAACTATCATCTCAACATCTTGAGTACATGGTTTTGGATTCTGTCTTGGAGTTGTATGGAAATTTGGGGTACTATAATTGGTTTATCGGTATAATTCCAGGTTAGGTATGAATTGGGGGATATTATTTGGCACACGGTGGGGCGTTTAGGAGGATTTGTGCAAAAGACAGTTGTCTCATCTACAACTTGGAAGTCTAGGAAAGTATGAAAGCCGGTTGGCTGGTCATTACAGCGCAGTATGGGACTGCTAATACATTATTTCGGAGATTTTACTTCATTACCAAAACTTCCAATTTGATTTCTTGGCTGCTTCTTCGGCCTTTTTATCTGCTTCCTCCTTCAGCCTCCGCCTTTCTTTCCTTCTCTCTTCTGCTTGTGCCTCCTTTTCGGCTTTCTTCCTATCAATGATCTCTACGGCACGCTTCATGTGTGCTCGTTCTAACCGCCTTTTGTACAAACAGAATTCATAGGCTCCAAATGCAGAGAACACAAAGGTGCCTACTGCCCAATTTGCAGCTTTAGGTATCGGCGCTTTGGTAATGCATTAGTACGTCCTAGCCCATGACTCAATTCAATTGGGATAACACACCTCCAAATATAGCCCTGATTCCACCCATCGCAAAACCACCACCAATTCCAGTAATGAAACTCTCCCTAGCACACGGATACATATGCACTTGTGAAAAATCCTGCCATCGCACCGTCTTGATCGCCGCGCCTAGACTAGGTGTCTCTTTATGTGCACCCGCAGTATTCTGCCCCGATCCATCTGGTAAAGCATTTGCATTCTCGGGTGGCGTGTGGAATACTTCGTATACTTTGTTAGGAGTTTTAACGTGATCGGGTGGTGAGGTTGCTCCGGGAGGTGGGCCTCGAGGGGTGGGATTTGGATCTCTGGTATCGTCTGCCATTGTTGTGTGATGTTGTTTGAGAAGTCCTGTGGCGTGGTACAAGTGAGGGGAGCTTTGTTAATTGATATCGATGAGATGCAAATAAGCGGGTCGCCGTAGAAGGCTGCGATATTTATTACAGTCAGTCAGCCTTCTCGATCAGGCTGAATTGAACTTTACGCGGTCCTAACGCGCTCTGTACATTTTTCGCGACCCGACGCGTTCCCCAAATTTACGCTCCGCCGTCAAAACATACTATCTTCAATCATAATTTCTTGATTTGTCAACGCCCAAATTCTATATCGTCAATGCCAATTCACCACAGTGTTTCCGGAAAGTCTTAAAGAACCAAAGACTTTTTCTTAATCACAAACAATTCTTTCACTAGACTTGTTGGATCCCTTCCCTAGAAGCAAACAGCTTCACTCCTTTCTCCTTTCTATTCTGGCACCGCATATTCAGTCACCGCCATGCCACCACGAAATCCACAGCATGGCTTCCGCCGTGGAGGAAAGCAAGCATATCATGGACCTCGGAAAGCCAAAACCTTTGAAAAATCGTCGGGTCGAAATGAAGGTACATCCTTGGAAGAGAAGCAAGAAGCGGTTAAACTTGGCCACTCTATAGATGAAGCCATGGGGTTTCCGCGGCACGAGTCTGGCAAGAAGAAGGTTGGATGGCTAGTTAATATAAAGGCTACGACTATCGAGGACGAGAAACATTCGGAAGGTCGAGCGGGAGTGGATTGCTATTTCATTGAGGATGATGGAGGAACTTTTAAAGCGACGGTGGAATATGAACCCTACTTTCTGGTCGCGGTCAAAAGAGGATATGAACCAGAAGCTGAGGAATGGCTAAAGAGGGCACCGGGAGGTGGAGTTTTGAAGAGTATAAAAAGAGTGGAAAAAGAGGATTTGTCAATGCCAAATCATTTACTGGGTTACAGGAGGAGTTTCTTTGAGTGCAGGTTTAGGAATGTGTCCGATCTGCTGGCGGCTAGGAAAGATATCATGCCGGTGGCGGAGAAGAATAAAAAGAATATGAATGCGATGGATACGTATGCGGAGGTTGCCAGGTAGGTTTTTTGGGCATTGAGAGGTTTCAGGGAGAAGGTTAACCGGGCAATAGTGCAAATGCTGGATTCGACCTTTTTGACGACTCACGAGATGATGATAAACGACTTAATGTTTCTGTTTCCGAGGGGAGTGATTTTATTGTAGATATTAGGGAATGGGATGTGCCGTACCATGTACGGGTAATGATAGATCAAGGTAATGGAGGTTTACGCCCCTTCCATATGGTCAATCTGACAAACTGCAGATATACGAACAGGAAAATGGTATTCGGTGGAGGCAAAGCACGGTACAACGACATTGAAATGTCTAGAAGACCGTTTGGCGAGAGCAGATCCAGTAGTTATGGCATACGATATCGAAACGACGAAATTACCCCTGAAATTTCCAGATGCGACAATCGATCAAATTATGATGATATCGTACATGATAGATGGGCAAGGATTTTTGATCACGAATCGAGAAATTGTGTCTGAAGACATCGAGGACTTTGAATATACACCAAAACCTGAATACGACGGACCTTTTATGATTTTTAATGAGCCGGATGAGAAAGCTGTTATCGAACGTTTCTTCCTCCATATTAAGGAAGCACGCCCTACAGTGATAGCGACATACAACGGAGATTTTTTCGATTGGCCATTTGTGGATGCGCGAGCTAGCGTTAATGGTATCGATATGTACCGGGAGATTGGATGGCGGAGGAGTCAAAGTGATGATCAGTACATATGTGACTACAGTGCCCACATGGATTGTTTCCACTGGGTCAACCGTGACAGTTATCTGCCTCAAGGAAGTCGGGGTTTGAAAGCTGTGACAACTGCTAAACTTGGTTATGATCCAGATGAGATCGATCCTGAATTGATGTTGAGATATGCCAGCGAGAAACCTCAAACTCTTGCAGAGTACTCCGTTTCCGATGCTGTGGCAACATACTATTTGTACATGAAATATGTACATCCCTTCATTTTCTCTTTATGTACTATTATTCCTCTGGGTCCAGACGCGGTTTTGCGGAAAGGAACAGGAACCCTTTGCGAGATGTTACTCATGGTACAGGCTTACCAAAAAGAGATCGTGCTGCCCAATAAACACGTATCTCCGAAAGAATCATTCTGGGAAGGTCATTTGCTGGAGTCAGAAACCTATGTTGGTGGACACGTCGAAAGTATTGAAGCTGGTGTTTTCCGAGCAGATATTCCTGTTAATTTTGCGGTCGATACAACTGCTATTGATGAGCTTCTTGAGGACTTGGATTCTGCACTAAAATTTAGTATCACGGTAGAAGAGAAGAAATCACTTGATGATATCGATAATTATGAGGAAGTCAAACAACAAATCACAGACCGCCTACAAAGCCTCAAGAAAACCGCAAATCGAAGCGAGAGACCCCTGATTTATCATTTGGATGTTGCTTCGATGTACCCGAATATTATGACAACCAACCGATTGCAGCCCGACTCCATGATTCAAGAGTCGGACTGTGCAGCATGCGATTTTAATAGACCTGGTAAAACTTGCGATCGAAGAATGCCTTGGGCCTGGAGAGGTGAATATCTTCCGGCGAAAAGGGATGAATACAATATGATCAGGCATTCGCTTGAGAACGAACGATTTCCAGGAAGATATCCAAATCAACCGACGAGAGCTTTTCAGGACCTTTCATATGACGAGCAAGCTGCGCTGATACGAAAGCGCTTGCAGACATACAGTCAGAAGATTTATCACAAGATTCACGACCAGACCACGATCGAGCGAGAAGCGATTATCTGTCAACGAGAGAATCCATTTTATATCGATACTGTAAAAGACTTCAGAGATCGTCGATATGATTACAAGGGTAAGCAGAAAGTCTGGAAAGGCAAAACTGATGCTCTCAAATCAGCGGGTGCACCGGCTGCTGAGATTGAAGATGCGAAGAAGATGATTGTGTTGTTCGACTCTTTGCAATTGGCTCACAAAGTCATTCTAAACTCCTTTTACGGTTATGTGATGAGAAAAGGTTCCCGATGGTATTCCATGGAGATGGCTGGTGTCACTTGTTTGACTGGTGCTCACATTATTCAAATGGCTCGACAGCTAGTTGAACGAATTGGTCGACCTCTAGAACTGGATACCGATGGTATTTGGTGTATGCTTCCTGCCACCTTTCCCGAGAATTATGCATTCAAGATGAAGAACGGCAAGAAACTCGCTATCTCGTACCCTTGTGTGATGTTAAATCATCTTGTCCACGACAAATTTACAAATCATCAATATCAAACTCTCACTGACCCGAAAACCTTCAAGTACGAGACGCATAGCGACAATTCCATTTTCTTCGAAGTCGATGGCCCTTATCGTGCTATGATTCTTCCTACATCCAAGGAAGAAGACAAAAATTTGAAGAAACGTTATGCCGTGTTTAATGATGACGGTAGTTTGGCAGAACTGAAGGGATTCGAGGTGAAGCGAAGAGGAGAATTGAAACTCATTAAGATTTTCCAACAGCAGATTTTCAAGTTCTTCTTGGAGGGTACAACCCTTGAAGAGACGTATCAAGCAGTGGCGAAAGTCGCAAATCAATGGCTGGATGTTCTGGACTCGAAAGGGAAAACTCTCGCCGACGCAGAACTTATCGATCTCATTTGCGAAAACAGAAGTATGTCGAAGAGTCTGGAGGAATATGGCACGCAAAAATCAACTTCGATCACGACTGCAAAGCGCTTGGCAGAGTTCTTGGGAGAACAAATGGTGAAAGATAAAGGTCTCAATTGCAAGTACATTATTTGCGCCAAACCAAAACATGCACCGGTGACAGAACGAGCTGTCCCGGTTGCTATCTTCTCATCGGATATCTCGGTAAAGCGACACTTTTTGCGCAAATGGCTGAAGGAGGATCCGACAGATATGGATCCAAGGGCTCTTTTGGATTGGGATTATTATTCTGAACGTCTTGGTTCCGTCATTCAGAAACTTATCACTATCCCTGCGGCTCTCCAGAAGTGCTCTAACCCAGTACCGAGAGTCGCACATCCAGATTGGCTACAAAGAAGAATTCGGATCAAGGATGATAAGTTGAAGCAAAAGAAAATGACTGATATGTTTTCCAAATCGCCTCTTGAAGATATATCAAACTTGCAAGATCCAAGAATGGCTGACATGGAGGATTTTGGAACACAGCTTCTGAAGCCCAAGACTTTGGGTTCTCAACTAAATGCAGCATCACAAAAGCCGATGAAGAGAAAGTCCCCTGAACCTGCGGTAGCAGTATCCATAAACCCCTTTGCTGCACTTCCTGACAAGATGCCCTCGCCGACTGAAGATTATGAAGGGTTCTTAGAGTACCAAAAACAGAAATGGAAGATTCAAAAACAAGCAAGGATACGACGTCGACATCTGTTCGGTGAAAATCGTGGTGCCCAGAGTAATATTGCGACGACTTTCCAAAATCAAGCCGAACAGTTATTCAAGAGCACGTGGCAGGTATTACAACTGAGAGGCACTGAAAGTCCGGGTGTCGTCCTTGCATTTGTCCTTATTGACTCCAAGGTACATACACTGAAAATCAAGGTTCCGAGAACAGTCTTTCTCAATATGAAGGGCCAGGAATTACCGGATATTGAGATTGATGGTTGTGAAGCCGAAAAGGTTTCCCATACACTGCCGAACGGACATCCATCGGTTCATTTGTTCAAACTCACAATGTCTGAAGATGTCTATGTAAACGAAGCACAAAAGATATCTTTACTTTTCAACCACCCGAGTGTGGAAGGTGTTTACGAAAAACAAGTTCCACTCAACGTCCGTGCTGTTCTTCAACTAGGCAATTTGTGTACCTTTGATGAGACTCAACCTGGTGTTCTCGGGAAAGGTCTGGAGCAAGGTTTCGATTTATCTGGACTCCGTCGCGCGTCGCCAAAGAACCCGTATCTCGCACATTTACCGATGGCATATCTCTACCTATACCATGTCATTGCTGGAGATAGACAAGTCTTCGCACTATTCTCGACTTCGAAAGAGCAGGCACATGTCGTAATCTTGCAGAAGACTAAGGTTGCTGAGCAGGATTTGCCGAATATTGCGAAAACTTACGCAGATTGCATTGCCAAACGTCATCAAGATGCTAATGGAGAAATATGGGAAAAGTGTTTCGATTATCAAGAAAAGGTCCAATTCAAAATCAGCCAGGTGACCACGAGAAGGAAAGCATTACTTGAAGTTGGGGATCTTGTCAAGAAGATGAAGAATGATGAGTCAAAACCGCTCATGCTCGTCATCCAGTCCCCTCAAAGAAGATTACTTGTACACGACGTACCTATTCTTGGGGACTTGCCGATACTTCCTCTGAAGTCCGATATTCAAGATACTAAACTTCCTCCGCTAAATTGGCAATCGGTCATTGCAAAGCGTTTGGTAAATCATTATCTGAGTCTTGGGGAATGGGTCATTCATTTAACTGAGCTCGCGCGATATGGAGATGTGCCGCTTTGTAATCTCGAGAGAGATGATCCACGATTCTTAATCGATGTGGCTTATGCTAGAAGACTTCAGAAGAACAACGTTGTTTTGTGGTGGTCTGCTGGCCCAAAGCCAGATCATGCTGGATATGAGTTGGATGATGTGCTTGGTGGTCTTGATACAGTGCAAATGCCATCTGTCAACAATCCCGGTACTTATCCATCGGTTTGTATAGAGCTTGAAGTCAGAAACTTGGCCATTAATACTATCTTAACTTCATCTCTAATTAACGAGCTTGAAGGTAGCGACTCAATATCTTTCAATCCTGCCGCACCATCGGACGATGCTCCTAGTGATGGTACTAACGTGCTTTACGCTGAAAATGCTTTTGCTACTGCCGGTGTTACTGTCCTTCGAGAGATGGTCAAAGCTTGGTGGACGGAAGCTTGCAAAGGTAGCAGCATGGCGGATATCATGGTCCAACATCTTGTACGCTGGGTTGAAAATCCCGACTCGTTCCTGTACGACCGTTCATTACATTACTATGTACAAATGATGTCTCGGAAAGCATTTCAACAACTCATGACTGATTTCAGACGTGTCGGATCTCATGTGGTTTTCGCCAACTCGAATCGACTTTTGTTACAGACCACCAAAGCCGAGGTCGGAAATGCATACGCTTACAGTCAATACATCCTCAAATCAATCAAGGCAAAACCACTTTTCCATTTCTTAGACCTCGAAATCAAAGAATATTGGGATTACCTGGTCTGGTACGATGAGTTTAATTATGGCGGTAAAGGTTGCTCGGAAGTTGTTGAGGCCGAAAACCAATCTCTCGACAATATCATGCATTGGCAATTAAGCAATTTCCTTCCCGACAAACTCCAACAAATCTTCAACGACTGGGTTCTAGAATTCATCGACATAATGCACGGTCTAAAGAAACCCCGTCTCGGCATCGATTCTACACCTCGAGCCACCCAACTTCCAGTGCGAGATCTGGGAGACGACAAGGAAGATAAGATCATTCTCGGGAAGAGTTTTGAGAAACCGCTCAAGAAACAAATCGCAGGTATTATCCGCCGACAAAAAGACGAAATGCTCCATCCCGAGCTCGCGGAAGATTACAAATTCCCCGTTCTCCCCGGGTCACATCTTAAACCTACGAATCCAGCGCTGGAGCTTGTGAAAAGTCTCATGCAGGTTCTATCTCTCGATAAAAACATCACGCTCGAGGCTCGCCTGTTGCGGAAAGAATTATTGGAAATGTTCGACATACGCGAATTTTCCCACGATGCGAAATTTCAAAACCCCTCCACCTCGGCCAAACTCTCCGGCGTCGTCTGCGACTCCTGCACTACATCCCGCGATATGGATTTCTGTCGCGACGAAGATCTCCTCCCCAATAGTGAGGGAAGCTGGAGTTGGAAGTGTCTTTTCTGTCAGCAGGAATTCGAGCATCTGGGGATCGAAGAGAGGATTATTGGCGAGGTGATGGCGGCCGTGGGCGAATGGGTCGGCCAGGATCTTAAATGTCTGAGGTGTGGGGGCCTGAAGGTTAATGATTTGAGGGCCGGGTGTGGGTGTGGAGGGGAGTGGGGCGAGAGTGTTGAGAGGGACGCGACGAGGAAGAAGGTCGAGGGGTGGCGGAGGGTGGCGACCGCTTATGGGTTGAGGATGTTGGGGGCGGTTGTGGAGGAGGTTTTGGGGGGGCTGTAGATTAGAGTTGGGGCTGGAGTTGCTGTCGGGTCTTTCTTGGGGGAATGCCGGGTGTTTGGTGGGTTTGCCATGCGGGTGGGACTTTTTATAAAATGTTTATCATTCGCGTTTCGTGTTTTTACACTACTGTCACATAATCAAAGATTCTTCTTTCCTCATATCGTTGCTCCCGCTTAATGGTGTCTTGAATAAAATATTCACGTACGTGTATGTGTACACATTCAATCAATTAATCTCAGATGAAAGAGGAATAGATCAGATATGTCACATTTTCGAAGCTAGTGCATTGCAGAAGAGTGGAAGGGTGAAAGAATCACCCACCAGACAGAGCACAGAGGTCCTAAGATTCTATATTAATAATATAATCACTGGTGATATTTCGGATATTGAAGTGCCAAATTGACTTGTTGGATCTTGATTCCATCATGGAAATTTGCGCGTTTGGGAGTTGGAGGTTGGAGGTTGGAGGTTGGAGGTTGGAGGTTGGGGCGTGACACTTATTAGCATATCATATCATGGAAAGATATGCATTTTTATTTAAATCCCCCACGCTGCGCATTTTTAAAAGAGCGTTGTGTAACTTGAATGGGCTCTGTGGCTCTGGGTCAATAGCTTATTTAGTCCATACGAGGAATTCGCTGGTTCTCGCTTTTTTCGTTTCACCCCCTTCATTTCTCGCTTATTGCATGGTTTTGTTGCATGTCTGCTGCTGTGTTGCGGGAAGTTCGGATGAATACTTTGGAGCATATAAGTTGAGCTAAATATTTGATTCCTTGTTGTCTTACCTATGTAAATGATCTCTCATTCAATTTTGCTGATGTGCTTATAGCCGAAGCATAAGTGATGGTTGCAACGGCATGGGTTTCAAGAAAAGGATGAGGAGAAATTGTTTTTTTTTAATTTGTAATCTGCCATGGAAGATATCTGTTACTGTTTGACTCGGGAAGCAAAAGACCCATTCCCCACATTTGTTGCTTATTTAATACTACAAATAACACCGAGAAACCCGAACAAAGATTGGGGTTTTCGACGAGAAGAATCGGAAGACATGTAATGTAATTGAAATACAAAACCAAATAGAAATGAAACGCCGCCTACTCAAAGGTTCCTCCCAAGGATTGTCAGTCCATTGCTTGTTTAAATACCAGAGTCGGACTTTATATAAGGAGCTTTGGATGGATACCATGCATTCCATTTATTGCAGGTATCGGTCAGGGCTGGCGAGATGGGGTTTACGGCGTTGATTAGGTTTTCGGACTCGAGGAATTGAACGGCGAGACCTTCGCTTGCGTGCCATCCCTGGTTTGCATATTAGTATGAAGTCGTTGAAGAGGAATCTGTGGATCGCGAGACTTACAATATGGCAATGCATCAACCAGGCACCGGGATTATCGGTTTGGAATGCTACAACGAGCCACCCGCCGGCGGGCAACATGGCAACATCTCTTCTGGTTGGGTTGTTGTAATCGAGATTTGGTGCATTGATTGTGTTGTTGTAGGTTCCACCTCCCGTGCCCAGAACGTAGAAATCATGACCGTGCAAATGGATGGGATGAGGAACATCAATGGAAACTGGAGTGCCATTTGATGATCCAGGCACTTCTTGAATAATCCAATAATACCATTGTCCAGACGTGTTCAATGAGATAAGATTCTCGGATACAGGCCAGGAATTGTTACCATCGAGAACGTATTGAAGAATGGGCTTCTTCCAGTCCACATCAAGAGATGTGAGATTAATGCCCCATTTGACGACTGCTCCCTCGGTAGTGACACCAATGTTGATAGCGACGTCAAGTTGGGCAGTATTGAGCAGAGGACCACTAGGTACAAAGCTATCCCAGAAGGGGATGAGTCCTGTTTCATCGGTGCAGCGTTGGGTGTAGGGTGTGGCTGTGGATGCTGGAATGGTGCTGTTTACTGCGCCCTTGTAGGTGAAAATACTCTTGATATTTCCATTAAGAGTAGGTCCATTATTACTATTGAGACCACACCCGGGTTGAACTTCAGCTCGGAACCAATAGCTTCCAACTGTTTGATTAGCATAGAATACGACGTCGTATCGTTCACCGATTCCGATGAAGATCCAGTTTGTGGTGTATGGTTTGATGGGCACAAAATCCGCTGTGATGACGGTGAATGGATGACCGTCCAATGAAACCATGAAATGATTGTCAACTGAAGTGTTGATGAAACGGAGACGGTACTTTTTGCCCGAGGTGATGGTGTTCGTAGTATATTTTCCACCCGTTTGGCCGCTCGGCGCAACCATACTACCATTAATAAGTCCATTGTCAGCTGTTGGAGGGCCAATTTGCGAATGTGCTACTCGATCACTAAGTGCAAATACTGGTGTATAATACCAATCTTGGACCATGTAGGTTCCGAGATCAACATCGTAGTTAGCAGTAGCAGGTCCATTGATCACGATACCACCGAGAACACCTTCGCCATATTGTCCGGAGAAATGGCTATGATACCAGCTCGTGCCATACTGTGTCGCTTGGAAAGTGTATACTTTGGTATCTCCAGGCGCAAGTGGACATTCGGTGATTCCTGGTACACCATCTTCGGTATTTGTGTGATATTGGCGCACACCATGCCAATGGATACCAGTACCGTTATCTGGAAGAGAGTTCTTCACGGTAACTTGGATCATATCACCCCACTAGAGGTTTGTTAGCGAATAATATATCTTACAAGAGGAAATGGCGTAAGGCTTACGTCAGCATATATTGTTGGCCCAGGAAATTGGCCATTTATCAACATGCAGTCTGAGCGGGTAAATCCATCTGGTGCGCATGTTGTATTGGTCATTTCCAAACTGTACTTTCGGGTCACACCAGTAGTAGGATTTTTGTTATCAAAATCAGTTGCAATACTGAAGCCATTTCCCCAACAAGCCCTGGTGAAGGGCGAGTTTGTACAAGCAGGATCGGCGACCAAGCTAGAGATAGCGGACGTGGAGGTTGAAGTTGAGGTTGTCGAGGACCCAAGAGATACGGATGCACCCGTCACAGTTGTTGAAGTTTTCAAAGATGATGAGCCAACTGATGATGACTGGGAAGTTGACGAGCTTGAAGCCTTGGGGGTGCTAGTTGACTTTCCCGAAGACGTGCTTACTTTGATGGTGGTAGAAGTTGTTTGCCGTTTTACCAGGCCGTCACGTTTATCAATGGGAGCTGGGAGGATCGCTCCAATGGCAAAAGAAGATAAAACAATAATATTCAAGAGCTTCATCTTGAGTAAGATGGAGAAAGAAACTTGATAGGACTGATCTGAAGAGAGCAATATCTCACGCAGCCAAGTGAGACTTGATGTATTTATCTTTTCGGGTTGCTACCCGGTCATTTCTTACCATACATAGTTGGGCTCATTTCAATGATGTTGATGTGCACTAGATCATCATGCGATCTCTCACACGAGGTAAGGCTTGACTGGCAAGCCTGAGAAGCAGCCATCACAATGCAACTTTGCGTGCTATCAGCAGCTCTGTAAATCAGAAACGTGGTGTAGTATTGGTTTGCATGCATCTCGGGAAAGCACACCCAATGACTAACTATAGAGTGATTTAAGCTGAAAGAATCCAAGTCCGATTGTCTGATTTGCTGACAGAAACCAAGGTTCCTGAGGTGCAATCACTCGTACGCACTTTACATGATGTCAATCCTCAAAAATTAGAATGATAAAACTTAATGCATGTTTATTGGTATTGATGGAAAGGAAATGACAGGCACGGCGGCATGATACATATGATGTCGGTCCTCGGACAATACTTTAGTCGCTCTGGTTGCACGCCTAGATTCACCTGATCTTACACATTCAAGATTCTTCGGGAAAATATGATAACAATAGCAACAATTGCATCTCACACGATTATTGGCATACGTATGCTTTCAGGTCCCGAGAATACCGTATAGGAGGGCTCGGAATATAATTTTCTTATGCCGAAGCCAGGGTTCTTCATATATGCGAGGCTGAGATGTTCAGGTGAGATCCTTCTTCGTAGAATAGATGACTAGTTCTCTTGGCTTTGGCCATCTTGGGCTTTGACAGGTCGACGGGGATGATTTGTACTGTACAACCTGAAATCGATGATCATGTCGTGGTAGTCGGCTTACTCAGATTCACGGGAAGCCCGGTAAATCATTGAATGATTACTTTATTTTACAGGTGCTTTAGCGTAAACTCAGTGCCTGGGCGCATGATACTAGGCTAAAACTATGCCTAAAATGTGAATTATTCATGATCCGGAATCAGCCGGCGGGTAATAACCTTAAGGTCATACGAAACAAAACTAAACAAAATCATGAACATGTCCAAGAGAGTCAAATAATTCGTGATATGGTGTCAATAAGTTTTAGTGGCTCATTCAAACAATATTATGCAGCTATCCTCGATATTCTGCAGCTCATCCTTGGCTCAAAAAATAGGTAGTGAGCCACAATAGCGGCTGGTTTATTTATTGGCTTATAGATCTTCAGGTCAGGTTTCCATTACACGTGTCTGCCCGGTTTGTTTCTCGCTGGGATTGATTGAACTATCGTATTTGGTGAGCCACAAAATCCTCTATACTATAGAGGAATCTGAATCTGAGGCTTAGCATTGCAGAAACATCCTCACTGAACGGCTCGTACTTCAGCAACAATGCTAAAAACTACCATAAGTGCTGTGTTGCAGCATGGTTATATCGGAGTTGGCAATGCCTTGCCATTCTCAAATTCCTCGAATCAAAAGAAACAAAGACACATGCAATACTCGCCTCAACCCCTTATACCGAGAAAATAACATAGCTGCAGAGATTATGATTGTGGCGTTTGTTTGCATTCATATCAAACATGATCGGAGATACCTGGTCATCTCCCATTACTGTACAGTAGCATCGAAGTATCGCGCAAGTCACTGTCAGCACACACACCATCATTCGTATTTACCTTTCTTCTCGTTACAATCCCCAAGCTCTCTCCACATTCATCACTCCCATCTGACAAGAAGAACCCGCACAATCAAGCCACTAAAGATTGTTCTTCGTTGGGGACTGCTCCATTTGTATGCGGCACAGCAAGGCTTGTTTATTGGACTTTACTCCAATCCAGAAGCTGGAAAGAAAGATCCCGTTTCTATTGCTCTATCGTGATGATATTATGCCGTCATATAAAGTCGGTCAATATTCTGGATGGCGTTGGATAATCCTACGATGTATTGCGCGTGTCTACACTTCCATCCGTGTAGCTGTGGTATGTTTCTATTTTGGACAAGATCGGAGACATGCGCCCAGTAGATCGAATCCAGCCTATCTAGCTCCTATGAGGAGCTTCAAAATTTATATTGCTATATTGACCTCGCGAACCTTTTTATAGCCGACTTTCATCACTTTCATCATTCTCATCACTCACCATCATTTGTCTCTTTCGTTATGTTTTCTTCAATGGTTTATCTTTCCTATACGTTCGTTGCATTAACGTCTGTCTTTACCTATGTCAAGGCAGATTGTGCCTCATATGGTATCGATTTTCAAAATGGAGGTAGTTTTTTCATCAACAACATGGATAACTCCAACTTCACTTCCGTCACGCAATTTGTAGGATGTTCTGGAATTGCTGATGTAATTCTTGTTGGCCCTGATGAGAGATCTTGGTTGTGCAGCGATATAAACACCCAGCCTGACAATACCAATATGCTTTCAACATGGTAGATACTATTTATCAAGTCTTCGATTTGAAAGACTTTGCTGACCTTTTCCAGCCCTCTCTTGAAAAGCCAGATGTATAATGGAAGTTGGGGTATTGTAATTCTGGGCAACAATGGAAACAGTTCTTCTTTTGCTGCCCAGAGAACCTTTAATCTTCTAGTTGGATCTCAAGCTACCGTTACAGTTACCCCGACAGGTAATAATAATTCTAATGTCTTCGAATTCCAAGTTTTCACATTTGACATTTTATAGTAAATATCACAAGTGTAAGCACACCATCAACAACTTTACCCACAACCATCACAGAAACAAAACCAACTACGATTTCCGCTCTTACAATTACGGCACCTTCTGCCACCGCGAATAATACAATTACAATTACACCCAAAGCGGTCACCACAACGATCACTACTACCTCCACCAGGACCGTCACCTCTCGGAAATACACCTTCCCTATCATTACTACTACTAAGATAGCATCATGTAAAGTTCCCACCAAGCTCCCCACCAAGGATCCATACCCCAACGTACATTACCTCACCTTGGCTCAAAGTGTCACATCCAACTCCGCTGTTAAACGTACTGCTTACCCAGCACCTGCGGATGCTGTCATCACTCCAGCTCCAAGGGCCAATATCAACAATCGCGATGTTCCTGTTGATCTTGCTAATGTTCTTGGACGTCGTGCTGTGGGACGTCTCCTCGAGGAGAAGCTCAAGAAGCGTGCTCCAGATGTCCCAACTTTGACAATCACCGATACAACCACATCCGATTGGAAGACATCTACTATTACGATCACTACTACTACCACCACTTTGTACAACACAGGTAAGATATATTTTCCTCAATTTTGTCTGATATATCACAGTATTTGCTAACATAAATCACTTACCTAGCCACTTCAACTATATTTACCACTGTGTAAGGATACTCCCCCCTGTCAAGATATTCCAGATCTAACAAAATTATAGCACTCCGGCACCAGTCACAATCCGCACTGGAGTAACCACTGCTACCATAACGGCTCCAACACCTACAACAACAAGCACGGTCCAAAGGTCCACCGTCACAACCGTCATATCGACAATTACTTGCAAGTATGCGTATGTTTCATTGCGTGAAATCCTACCTTCGAGAGAGATCTCCCTGAAAAGAATCTTTCACTATTTGATCCAATTTTGCTAATGTCAATTTTCTTTTAGTTTCACAATTACAAAAGCTTCGACGCCTGCTTCAGTGATAGCAACTTGCACATCGAAGGGTGGTGTGATTGTTTGATTTTCCCGATTATATTCATGCTTTTATTCGGCTAGATTTCATCTTCTTACTTTCCGTTTCATTTTCTATTTTGTTCCCCTTTTTCTTCTGGGGACCTTCCAAATATGGTATGGCAGACAGATTGCGAGTCATTTGATATACATTTCTCCTCACAATACAAATAATGGAGTTATTGGGTCATGGTTCTATACAGGCTGGGTGGGAAGTTCCTAATTTTGCTTTCACTTTCTTATCGGAGTTATCTACATGATCAGTGGAATTGAATCAATTTTCCAAAATTCTCTCGCATTCGTTATCTTTGTGGCGGAATGCGGTCGTGTATGCATTGAAGATCACTTTATATACTATCTCGCATATGCACAACAGTTTAAACTCGGATCGTACCGGAACTCCGACCTACCTCTAACTACTGCCCATACAATGAGTGACAGCCTGATATTTCCCGTAAGAATAGCCTGCAAGTGCTCATCTTGTAAAATAGTGTTTTTTTCCGAGAAGGATTTTTAATCACTAGATCAACTAAAGAATAAACCGGCAGGAAGTAGCTTCAATTTTTCAATTGAGATCTCAACTAAATTTGACAGCTTTGATCTTATTGCATCCATTAAGAAGTAATTCTTTCCTTAAGTATTAGAGGTTCAAGACCGGACTCTAATCTAGTCCGTTTATTTCCTTGATATAAAATTTGTGTCTAATCAGTTCTCGCCGATTATAAAACCCTGAAAATCGAATATCAATAACGTTACTTAGTATACCCACATCTAATATCATTTTAGGTCTCAAAACCCCTCAAAAGTATCGTATCGCATCGAAATACACGCCACGAAGCTTGACCCAAGATATCAAGCATCGGCTTGCATATAACATCTAGAATATTTGAATATCAACGCCATTCTATAGGCCGATTGTAGGACCAGATCTTTTCCCCGAACATCTTCTATCCAGCTGAGTATCGCGCGGTTTAATTTCGAAATCGAGTAAACACTACATTCCAATGCCGGTATTTAATTTGAACATTCAAACCACGGACCTCAAGCTGTCTGTTATGCGATGACAACCTTGATAGTTACTCACCAATTACTTAAACGAGAGTTATCACTGGCAAGAATCAGGAACAAGAATCAGGAGCTAGAATCAATTGAGTTGATGCCAATCCCCTCCACCACCTCTACAAATAGAACATATCATCCAGCCCTATCACTAATTCGATCGCTCGTATAATTTTTACGAATCCGCCATTCTGGTTCCAGCTTGGCGCTTCTTTCTGCAAGCCCGAGATACAGGGTCCTTGATCTACTGCGTATACCCTCTGTTATCCCGCTGTGGCTTTTTCTGTTGTTTATCTACAAGCATTGAAGTTACGCGATCTGGTTCCAATCTATTCGAGTACGGAGTTAATAGTAATGCATATGTCAATGCCGTGAGCTGCTAATCGGTGAAGAAACAAAACGTCAACCGATGGACTGACATGCCCCTTCATTTCCCAATTGCTACAAATCATAGGTAGGTAAGGTTAGAGAGGAGCATAAGATCGGAAATTTTAAACGAATAAGCTTCACAAAAATTGTGCCTTGCCTTGTACCTGAGCTGATCTACATGCATACTTTAGTTTCCAGCCATGTGGTTACACCATGATATATCCCGCAAATTCCATGTTTCATTTTGACTCACCCCACAGCTATTCATGGGGGGGGGGTTAATCTTCTGATTGATGTCAATAATTCTAGAGTGTGATTCAACGATGTAGTGCTGAGATGAGTTGGCAGTGCAGCCAGTGCCTCTTCGAAGCCACTTGAACTGATTCACTTTGCGTAATTATTAGCTAATTATTATAAGCTAGGGATCATCTCTATGCGATCTCATGCACGGCTAGCAAATTATGGGAACATAAGAGTACTTGCCAGATACAACATGGAGATTTTCGGCGATAAGATCAAACCGCTTACTGTACATGTTTGCTTACAGGTGTCACGGTGCACAGAAAAGCATCAACATCGGAGGATTTTCATCCCATACACCGATTTTTGCTACAACATAACCGACCAACCGACCTACCGACCTACCGACCTCATCTAAGTGAATCCTATAGAATGCTATCCGGAGTTCCCCAGTTTGCTAAAAGGTTGTTGACTTTTTCACGCGAGTATTTCTCGTGTTCTAGAATCGCTTAGCAAGTAACACGGTTACACGTGTGATACTTCATTTCATACGAGATGGATCGTTACTTATGAAAGTAATATCGATTTAAGGGGGTAAACATGACTTGTGTCAGCACATCTCCCTATCAATAATCAATGCTGATTCTCGTGCTTTCCTCACGATATACTTGGATATTCTGCAGCTGGTATCATTTCAGACTGAAAATTGCTGTACATGTAGGTAAGCTCGTATCCCCGCAAAGGGAGTTCAAGATTATGATAGGCGGTGCCCCACTACTACTACTCATATAGGTAAAGAGAATTGGTCGAGGTACGAAATCACCTGTTTGGAACACTTTGCTTACGATATATGGTATCTTGATATTAATTCAATATCAATCAGTCTTTTCTGTCTTACCTGTTGGTGTACAGTAGGTATGTACGTAAATGCAATCATCTGAGTGCGAGTTTCGAGATGCGAGATACGAGCCAAGGCACTGGACAATTGCATATCATGAAATTTTCAAGGCATGACACGACATCACCGCTCTTCCAAAAATCAAAAGCAAAACTCGGGCTCAAAATTGATAGAATCATGCAATGCATCTATCAATCTCCTTACAATCCACCCAAATCATATCCAAAAACAGCACACCGCTTATCCAACGCCGCTCCATTCGCGCTCCCCAATCCATCCACGTTGAACACAGCAACATCATTGACACCCCCGTTAACATTCAATTTGTTCCACCCCGGACCCATTTGAGGATCTTTTGCGAAATCGGCCCAGGCCTTTTGGATTAGAGCACTTAGGCTTATTTCAGCGGGAGTAGCGCTTGCAGGTAAATTTCCAAAGACGAGTGGGATTTCTGAGGAGTGGTAGGCACTAAGACCAGGGGCTGGTTGAATGTTGGCGAAAGTTGCGTTATAGTAGTAGCGGTAGGCTGGGTAAGAGGCGGCAGAGCTGGAAGTGGCGAGGATGCTGGCGGGCTACATTTGGGATAAGGGGTTAGTTTTAGATGTTTTGCGGGAGAAATATGGAGTTGTAGGAGGCGAAGAAAGGGGAACTTACGCATTGGAATATTAAATCAGTGTAAATCTTTGCCAGGACGTCAAAAGGCGTGTTTAACCCATCTTGCCCAACAGGATACGCAGCGATGACTTCAGCTTGAAGAGTTGTGTTGGTAGGGAACAGTACTTGAACGGCTGCTGTTATGTTACTCTGTCCGTATACAAAAGCAGTACCCTCTTGAGCATTCGAGCCGAGAAGTATCGGTACATTTGCTATTTGGTGATTCGCTCTCCTAAGTTGTGGGTTTGAAACACGCGTTATATTGTCCACAACTGGCTCGAATGATAATTCCGCATGCTCGATGAACGATTTTATGACAAGTGCATCGGCAGCACGTACACAAGCAAGTGCACTAGTGGCATTCAAACAACCCAGACCCGAGACGAGAGCATTCCAAGATAGAGGGCCAACCTCAATAGCTGGAATCCCAGGTGTAGCCGTCATAGTCCGGATACTGTCTTGGCCAGATTGCATGATTGCTGCCCGAAATGGTGGAAGTATGGGATAACTGGCAACAAGGGCATCTACAGAGAGTGCCCCTGCGGACTCACCAAAAATGGTCACCTTGAGGGGATCCCCACCGAATGCTAGAATATTAGTCGTGATCCAAGCTAGTGCTAGTCGTTGATCGAGAAGTCCTAGATTCTGGCCTATGTTGGGTAGTTCGGGGGAATTTGGGAAGCCAAAAACTGGATTGATCAGATATTGCTTAGGGGAATGTAGAATGTAGGGATATATCCACCATTAGTTCGGTAGTTGAAAGTCACAACAATCACATTCTGATTTCCAGCTATGTTACCACCATCATAGTACGGTAATGATGCTGATCCAAATTGTAAAGCACCACCAAAAATCCAAACCATCACGGGAAGCAGTGAAGTATGATTGGCCCTAGATGGAGCATATACGTTCAAGTATAAGCAATCTTCACTTTCTGATGGGGGTGGTGGAGTATTAAAGAGCGCCTGGGTGAAGGCGCGAGCGGCATCCGGGTCTATGGAAAGTCAGAGAAGAACTTGATACAGATAATTCAGTACCGCTTACAGTTGAATTGCTGGACACACGATGCCTTGAGCTGCGTGGCATTGTACGGGTTGCTTGTGAACAATGCTGGTATGATCGGTGGACTGAACCGCTGAGGTGGCCTGGCGAATGGTATACCAAGAAATTTAGACACAGGCAGAGTGACTCCTGGAACAGAAGAGGAAATGCCCCTAACAACGCCTTGAGGAATAATGGCGGTAGGGTTATTTTGAGCCGCGACGAATGCAAACAAGCCCAGAAAAAGGCTAATGGCAAGCATGATGAATCTCGAATTGAACAATGAGTTGAGGGTGTGAAGTTCTTGATCATATCACAGTTTCGGAATCCAACATGGTGACTTTATACTTTTTTTTACCATATCGACGATGGAATCTACGGTTAACTTCACCTTTTTTACAATCCCTCGGGACATTTTCCCAATAAAAAAGATGGAAGTAACGTCGAAGATTCGCCACACGGGATGGCCAAATCTAATGGAACCCCGAGGTATTTTTTGTGGTGGCATCGCCATCTGTAAAATGAAATGAAAGCACGGCAATAAAGCGATGCAGAGTTTACTTGTCTATTAGCAAAACTTCCGACATGTTCGAAATGTTAAATCATCCTTCTATCACTTCGTGCCGGTATCATAAGTGTCTACACCCCACAATGAGTCTGCCAAAATACCGAGGTGTGGAATTTTCATTAAGTAAAGGTATTAGAAGATCCATAAACGGATATTGGGGGCTTTCGTTTCTGCCTCTTTCAAACGAAATAAGCGAACGTCTGATGGTGCTTCGTTTCTTGAAACATGGGTTTAGACCGTGCACTTCAACGATCGTGATGTGCTTTAGGCCTAAATTGGCATGTCATGGGTACTTGTATAGGCAGGCAGTAACGTCGTAACGTGAATTACAAGGATGAAAATTCTCGGCGGATAAATTGTATCGGATCTATATCTTGTACAAGAAACATCTCCGCCAGGGGTAGATTTGTCATTCCGAGATTAGTAGGAATTGCTTCAGGGGAAGCAAATAAAGGAGATTTATGGTTCTATACCCAAGTTCCGGATTCCGAAAGGAGGGGGTTTGGCCGAGGAATTGATGTCTACTGGGCCTGTGAAAGTTTTAAGCGCCGAACGCATAGCTACTCTAAAAGGGGGACTCTCAGACTTTTTTTCCTCGGGAATTTGACCGACAAGTTCGGCATATCGAATACTAAAATGGGCCCCGATGTAATGCAACTATTCTGTAGCCCATTTCCATAGCTCATAGTCTGAGCCTCGGATATCCGGCGACATATGGTGGGAATATAAGCCTATGGCAAGCCAATTTATGTGAAGGTCTATGCGATGTGCAGGAATTTTGCGAGGGGACAACTGGGTGCAGTAATTCTATATGTCCCAATGACTTTACTGCACCCATAAATTCGACATACTGTGGGATGGAAGCAAAATCTCGAACACAACTGTATTTATCAGAAAATGCCTCAAACGCTCACTCCGTCTCGGTGCTAGAATTTGACATGAGGAAGGCGACCATAATGTGAGGTGGTCTCACAAGGCTCCATGTTTGGTTGATGCCTATCAGGATACAAATAGTAGTTATTACCATACACCATCTTTGATAGTTCATCCCCGTGTGTCGTCTTTTAATTTTTGTTGATATAAAATAGTTCTACATACACTAGCTCGATACACAATAATAACAAGAATTTTCATCGCACTCAGAGAGAGATTTGAGAGTATCATCTAGCTCTCCTAATTCTCGAGGAGAACTTTTGCTAGCACGTTTCCCTTTTCGAATATCGCTTTGTAAACCAACGTAACGTGCCATGATATGGGATAAATGGCATTTGGGAGTTTTAGATACATCGATGGAAAGGTTCTTCTCCAAATACTTTTGGGGCGAAGAAACTAACCGGAAAAGACGTGCCGGCTGGGAGAGAGCTAATGAGCAGATTCGTACTCAGCCGCATGAAAGCACGTATTTCCGTACTAGATATACTAAGATGGTCTCTAAACTTTACGGTAGCAAGAGCTCCACGTAGGTGGCTACTCTATTCTCCGTTTCCAAGTGTCTGGGGAGTTTAAAGCTTTAAATCAAGAAGTAGTAATGACAAGAATGTCATCATTTTCCTTGATGTTTAAGATGATTCTAGCACTTTTCTCATGACTCCAGGAAAGGCTATATATCGTTTTTATGCAGCCAAACTCGCCCCCCCCCCCCCCGAGTCGAACTGATGTGAGAGGTATGCTAAGCTGGCAACATCGATCCTCAGTTGTAAATGCACGGGCGATTTCTCTGATTGATAGTATAATTTTAGAAAATCCCAAGCTCCCAAACGGTTAATCTGACCTGCAAGAATATAATGGTCGAAGCATAGTTTTTTTTGCCTGAACATCAAGTGACAATGGAAGATAACTTTTGTTTCTGCATCGATAGCTCCTACTATAGTAAAAACTAGTCTCGTATATTTTCAGCTTCATTGGTGAGCCTGGGCAATGTCATCGCTCTTCATTGTACATTGTTTGTTTTATCTCTAACGCTGAGCTTTTCAGTGTCCCAATATCCAGTCACAGGTCACAGGTGCAAGGTCAAATGACAATAGAGATTATTCGTCCTACACAGCGAGAAAGTGTGACTGGAAAATACTTTAAGCCTCCGAGCTCTACATCTTTCGCGAGCCTTAAATAGCTTACCACGGAAGGACATCATGATACTTTCAAACCGAGAAGCAAACGAAACTTGGTAATTAATAATCTCTCAAGGAATGGACCATATGTTAGGTGTAGATCTATCAATTAAGCGAGCAAGACCTAAATCGTCACCAAACAAGAGATGCTGATAGAAGCTGGCTTGTCGATTGAGCTTATGCTTGGTGATTTTGTGTAGCATGTAAGAAGAATAAACGAATGAGTTTGAGTTATCATTAAGTACCTAAGTAGGTGAATTCGTAGCCAAGTATGGCGATAAAGCCAAAGGTACGTAATCTCTTCGGTCATTTCAAACTCCAATACCCAACTCTGTGGGTGTGTTTCCTTTCCTATTTCTTGCTTTCGTCTATCATAATTCCATTTCCTCGTTTTTTTCAGGACTATTTTTTTGTCTGAGGAAATTGCTAAATCTCCGATGATATAACAGCTATTCCTTTCGATATCAGTGATATTGAAAAAACTCCTCAATTTGCCGCTGATGCCATGAAGAGATCCCCCGATGTCGACTGTATTTTCCTCAATTCAGGATACCAACGCCGCCATGATTTTCCCAAACCTGAAAGTGTTGATATCAAAGGATTCAACGAGGAAATGCGTGTCAATTATACCAGTTTTGTAGTGTTGGCTCATGCTTTCCTGCCCTATCTTCTCAAAAAGAAGCAGCAGACTAGATTTATTTTGTACGTGAAATATTTTCCACAAAACTTTTAACAGCCCTCTCTGGACTTTTCAGATCGGAGTTTCCAATAGTCCAGGACCCTTCCGAGAATGAAAGTTTTTCAATTCTTGAATCTCTCTTGTAAAGCTGCAGCTTTTCGAGTATTGAAAGCTTTAGATCACGGACTGCTGTCCGGCGTATTCACAATCCCAACTTCCTACTAGATTTTACATTATTATTCCAGAGATCAACGACTAACAAACAACCAGCACAACATCCAACCTCGCCATTGTGCCAGCTACAACTCTAGCGTCATACTCCGCTTCCAAGGCAGCTCTTAACGCCTTTCTTCTCTGCCTGCGTGATGACCTTCGCAACACCTCCGTGAAAATCATCGAGCTATCTCCTCCTATGGTTCAAAGTACGTGTCTTCTCCTCCACAATCCATTCCCCATGATTCATCTCGTCTCCTAAACCTTCCCCCAATTATCTCCCTAATCCAACTAAACCCTCACCCAGCCGAACTCCACGACCACATGGGACCCGAAATCGGACGCAAAATGGGCATGCCCATCCACGAATTCACAGCTCAAACATAAGGGGGGAGACGAGGGTTATTTGAGGGATTGTCGAAGGTTATTAGGAGTCATGATTCTTAATAGTCCTCCGTATCTGTCTGAAGGGGTTGGATGTTAGGTCACGAGTTTTGTGATGGATTTGGGGCGATTGGAAAGTGGAATTTATGGTATGGGTTGGTGATAAGTTGCTAATCATTTCTCTTCTTTTTGTATGACGTTGAACTGCTGTTGATTGATCGTTGATCGCCACCGAAATGGTAATTACTAGTACATAAATCAATATCTCGACAGTTTGAAAAAAGTCTATCATCCTTTCCTCCTTTCCAAAGTAAACCCCTCAGCATCGAACTGCGCGATAATGCTGATAAACAGCCTTGGTTTGTCGATAAATAAACATGAATAAATACTTTCTATATTTTAGATAGGAGTGACCCAAATAAATATATGCTCAGGCTCACCGGGAGATCACCGGTGGTATTTCTTCATTGCTCCCGGTGAGCATCTTACAGATTAAAGCTCACTGGGAGCTAGGCAAAATAGAAACGAAGCTCACCGGGAATATTTTTTTATGTATCAAATAGTCCGAGACCAACTCCCGGTGAGCTTTATAAGATAAAATAAAATCTTTGCTTAGTAAAAGATGACAGTTATAGATTGTGGGGAAGCCACATGGATGCATCGAATGCTTCCTCGAGTAGCCTTGCTTTGACCCGTGCACCCATAACCTTAATCATATGCCAGCCTCGTCATGCCTTCCTTATTCGCGTCGCGTTTCCTCAAAAGTACCTACCTTACCCATTCAAATGATGAATGAAGAAGAAGCATCAATTCATTGTAGAATTCGAGGTACGAAAAGGTAGAATGCGACGAACGGACTTGAGCAAATAATGGCAGATCGTATGCTTTTATGTTTATGATACCCTACAAATTTTCTAAAATATGGCCTCGGTCAATTCTTTAGGTCTGCATCAACCTACAGGACTTCAATATGCTATTAGAGAAGGCTACCTGCCTGCAGATGCTGCCAGTGGCTCCTATAGCTGGTACAATGTTTGCGACAACGATACAGGCTCAGAAATCGATGATGAACTGCTAGTCACACCAAGATGTGTAATTTGGTCGAGGGGAGGGGTTTTTCGAAAAAGCTACAATTTTGACCTCGAAAAAGAACCAATTACACAAGCATTATTGACCTCGTTTCCCAGTGTCGGACCTTTACCATCCAAGAATGGAGTACCAAAGAACCGATGGAAGAGCTCGAATACAAAGGAAAAGGCAATTGTGGTGTTCTTAAAAACACAGGCGCATATATACTTTCTCTCTGGTACCAGCCATGTGATACATCTGCCATTCGAGGTAGAGTCTGCCACTGCAGCACCTATTGGTCTCATTATACAACGAAAGTTACGTCCGGATAATAATGTTGCAGCATCTCTCAAGTTTCCTCGAGTACCACCCAACTCATTTGTCTCATCCCAGCCTCAACCATGGTCTGCGACAAGCTCAATCCAATCAACCTTTTCTACTGCGGATCTTGGTGCCCCTATGCAAATGCCAACCCAAGCGTCTACATTGAAAGACTTGTGGGAAACCCCTTCTGCGCAAAGTGACGCCAATTGGCCACGGTTATTTTCATTGTCAGATCCATTATCGGAGATGGGCTTAGTCGTTGCCCAGCCAGGCTTGTCTGATGGTCGAGGAAAACGAAGAAGCTCCGGCAAGATATCAACCTTGGATCCTGCGGAGGAACTTCTTCATGTCTCCCGGCCGAACGAATTCTCTGCCAAGGACTCAGAAAATCCCCTGGTACTAGCCATCACCTTGAATCGAGATACCAGCATGTATACTGTATGGAGGTTGGCTTATGTTGGGCAGGAAACGACCCCGAATGGGAAATCCCGAATTCCGAGCGGTGGGGCGTCGCGTCGACGAAGCTCATTTATGCCGACAGGAGCTACAACACCCGTTGGAAATAGCCAATCGACCATGCGGGAAAGTTTTGGTGGAGTTGCTTCTGGATTCAAGAAGCCTGTTTGGGCAGAGGATGTGAAAAAAGACAAGAAAATCGATTTTGCCTCTACCCTTGATCCCGACTACGAAGGTGGTACTATCCCTAGACGAAGTTCTCGACGTGTGAGCTCAATGCTAGCAAGAGCAGATCTATCGGCTTCACACGAACGAAATGCTTTTTCCGAACTAGCAACCGGTCATCAGCATAGTGCAGGTCGAGTTAGAGAGTCGTTAGGAAGCCAGCATACCAGAACGAGCATTGGAATGAATGGGCAAAGTTTTTCTCAGGCAACTCAGCTGAACCATAGCATTAACAGCCATCTTGAAGCACCAGTTGACGAACTTCTGGACCAACTTCGTGCTGGAGGCGATTTCGGTGGCTTCAATGATATGGGCCTCGATGATGAGGAATTCGATGCCCTTAGACAGGAAATCATCTTAACAAAAGTTTGCAGCGTCTCCGCCGAGCATAGTAATGTTCGGTATTCGAGTCAGCATATACCGGCCAAGAGCCAGTGCAAGATCTTCATACTGCCTGCACCGCCCTCAGCAGCTGATGATCAACAAGGCAATTCGATAGTCATATGCATCCTGGATTCTGATGAGAAAAGGCTTCTTGTGATGACACTTAATACAAAAGTTCACAGAAAGGCCCATTTCAACAACAACGAGGTGCCTCCAAATTCAGAGAAGGAGGTGACCTTGGTCAACTTGAAAGAAGTAATGAGGGCCCCAGGTGTTATCGATGCTTGCAAGTTTGACGATGGCGATATATCTCGTATTCTAGTCCTTACCGAAACAGATGATGGTTTTGGAGAACTGAGTTTGCAGGCCCCATGGAGCATTCTTATGAAGGTTACTCTTCCACCAAACTTTGTCATACATAACACTCGAAACTTGAGCCACAACCAAAACCCACGTGAGAAAAGAGAGGGAGGGTTCAAAAGAGTACTAAGTCAAGGCCCTCGTGCTTTAAAAGGCCTGCGTAATCCACAGCCTCGAGGCCTTGTTGATTTAGTGGATGATGAAGGCAAAATGCATCAACTGCAAATACTCATGCAGCCTCGCAGTCCTTATGTGACCAAAATTCTTGAAGTATGCACGAAAGTCCTACCAGGTGCAAGTGGAGGCGAAGGAATGCTTGTTACGTGGTGGAATGCTATGAAATGGCTCAAACTCGAGTCTATTGATACTTCAGATGCGGAGTGGACGTCTCTGCTCATCGTTCTATTCTCGATGGTTTTCAGCTTTGGCTCAGCCAAACAACCCCAGAAGAAAGCACACACAAGAAGAAGATCACGCACGGCATTATTAAGATCGAACAGTGGTCGACAAGTGGATATGGACTCCTATGAAACCATGCTCAGTCATTTAGCTCCATATGGAAATCCTATGCCACCTTGGCTTAATAACGGTGGATGGAAGTGGCTCCTTGATGAAAAAGTTTCTAGAGTGTTTTCTTCTTCTGAATCTGAGGACTTTTTAATGACAACCAACAATAACGAAACCTTCGTCAAGAGACACGCTAATCTTGCACGAACGTTTTTCAATTCCAAATTAGGCCAGGAAGCTGTCACAGGCTATTTGCCGACAGCAACTAACAAGTCTCTTGAGCTTCGTCAAGCTGCTTTGGCTGACATTATTGCATCCTTGCATTTATTACGAGAAGAAAGAAAGCTTAACACAATGACTGCCGATTCTCTCGGTACTGGCGTACCTACTTTGACTCCGGTCCTAACTCAAATGGTTCGATGGCTCAGATGGGAGAGCTGGATAGAATTCTATGAAACGGAGGAAGCTTCCTTAGTAGATGCACCCTATGATACCGGTAAGCTCTTCTAACCCTGTGTACAAAGTAGAAGTCGCTTATCATCTCTGTAGATCTCGTCCTCGCTTCTCAGATCGCTGAACCATTCGAATGTCCATCGATTTACACCTGGATTCAAGATTGCTTCCTAGCCCGAAGGTTGATGCCTTTCTTAACACTGCAAGATATAGTCACCGTCAGATCTACCATTCCTACCAGGGGGATCCGAGACCTTGAACGATGGCGTAGCTCAACACCAAGGACACTGCAACTTGCCCAGTTTTTTTCGTGCATGCAAGATGGTTGGTCTTCTGTGCAACTTGTAGAAGCACTGTCTGCTGCTAAGGTTGATAGCCTCTTTCTTGAGACTCTGCCAGAAGCTATTCTTGCCCCTCTTCAAGAAGCAATTGTTGAATGTCAAAGCGAACCTCCAACGAAGTGGAGTCGAGAATTACTTGCCCTGGTGGGCCGTGAAGATGTTAGTATGCTACTAACGCCTGGCCGCTCATTTCGAAGTTTTCAGCCATCCTTATTAGTGAGTAAAAGATTACAATCATATCCACAAATGCTAACACATACAGCCACCATCACACGAATCAAATCTGGAAGTTCATGCCATCTGCGCATCTACAACCGAGATTGAGACTACTGGAGCATTTGATGGCTCGGCTGAAGTAGATCGTCAAGCTATTACACGAGCAATATTCAAAGATGACAGAAGAATGAATGAAGCAATCAACATTCTGAACACCTTCAGACCGACAATTGCTCGTGTCAAACCCACACCTGATTGGACGGAATCAGAATTATTAGAAGCTCAAAAAGAGCACGCCCAAATGTTGGCTTATCGCACGTTGGCTATTCCCTCCGGCAGAGGATTACTCTATTATAGTGCTCGTATACCTCTCTTAACCCAAAGATTTGCTATTGGGGGTTTCAATTTAAGTTGCGTCATGAAGCCAAACAATAATACAATTGGTGTTGACAAGAACGCTTTTACCGAAGAAAAGGTCTGTTGGGCATTCTTTCATGCAGGCGTTTCTGCAGGTCTTAGCATTTCTCGAGATGCAAAGGGAATCGATACTTCATGGATTCTTTACAACAAGCCACTCCAAGAACTGAGCAATCGTCATGCAGGCTTCTTACTGGCACTTGGTCTCAACGGCCATCTTAAATCCGTAGCAAAATGGGTTGCTTTCAGATATTTGACTCCAAAGCATACGATGACTTCGATTGGGCTACTTTTAGGATTGGCTGCATCATACATAGGAACTATGGATTCATTGATTACTCGATTATTATCAGTCCATGTTACACGAATGCTCCCGCCTGGAGCAGCAGAGTTGAACCTTTCCCCACTTACCCAGACCACCGGTATTATGGGCATCGGTTTGCTATATTGCAATACACAACATCGTCGGATGAGTGAAATTATGGTTTCTGAAATGGAGCACATTGACCAAGAAATTGATGAAGAGCCTCTGAGAAACGAAGGCTATCGTCTTGCAGCAGGCTTTGCCCTCGGATTTATCAATCTTGGTAAGGGGTCTGATCTGAAAGGTCTTCATGACATGCGTCTCACAGAAAGACTTATTGCGCTGGCTGCCGGAAGCAAGAAGGTTGACCTTGTTCATATTCTGGACAAATCTACAGCTGCTGCAATTATTTCTATTGCTCTCATATATATGAAATCGGAGAATCAGGTATTGGCGCGCAAGGTAGATGTACCAGACTCCGTTCTTCAATTCGACTACGTTCGACCGGACGCTTTCCTACTTCGAACACTTGCCCGACACTTAATCATGTGGAGTAAGATAGAGCCTTCACACAAATGGATTAAACAGAGCCTACCTACTCCCTACAAGAGTCGAAGTTCGTTACAACGTATCAAAACCTTAACATCAGCAGATCTCCCCTTTTACGATATACTAACTGGACTCTGCTTCAGCATTTCTCTAAGGTTCGCCGGTTCAGGAAATCTGACTGCGAGAGATGTACTACTGCATTATTTAGATGAATTCAGACGAATTTGTCAAATCGAAGCAGGCTCATTTGATCAAAAGTTGGCGAGAAGCACTGTTCGCAATTGTCAAGATTTGTTAGCACTTGGCGCAGCTACTGTCATGGCAGGTACAGGAGACATTTCCGTTTTTCGTAGACTTCGTTCGATGCATGGTCGTGATGACAGTGAGACACCTTATGGTAGTCATCTCGCTGCTCATTTGGCCATTGGTGCTTTATTCTTGGGGGGCGGAACATTCACATTCGGAACTTCAGACAAAGCAATCGCTGCATTGCTCGTGGCGTTTTACCCGATATTTCCATCAACTGTCCAAGACAACAAATCTCACTTGCAAGCCTTTCGTCATTTCTGGGTCTTAGCAGCAGAACCTCGATGTCTCATTACGAGAGATATTGATACTGATCAACCTGTCCCGATACCTCTTCAAATTACGCTTCGTAATGGGGAAGAAGATCAACGCCATACACCTTGTCTCATTCCCGAAATTAGTCAGATCAAAACAGTGCGAACATGCAGTCCTGAATACTGGAACGTTGTTCTAGATTTGGAGAGTAATAAAGCACATGTCGAAGCATTTAAATCAACACAAGTGTTATACGTTCGCAAACGTCCAGCTCATGATGCAAGCACCAACGCCTTTAAAGCTACCCTTCAAGCCCTAGACGAAGCCGATCAAACAGCCAATCAATCTCTTCAATGGCTCTTTGAACTCCCAGCTTTCGCAACCCTTACTAAAGCGGAAAGAGCATTGGTGCTGCCGCCCGATCATGGTGGACCAAGAGATATCAATGCAGGCACGGAACAAACATCTGTGGACTCTAGGTTGGTGCTTGAACATGCGACGCTGAATAGTGGGAATAAGGATAGATTACTGGGACTGAGATTGTTATTTGAGTGGGCTGATAAGGCGATGGAGGAGGGGAGAGAAATGAGGTGGATTAGAAAGGAGGTTGTGCAGAGATTGAGGTCGAGGGTTTGGGTTGGTGAGATGGAGTAGATGGATCTTGCTGACGTTTGGGAATCAATGAATTTATGTATTATAATGAGTATATGACTTAAGCGTAAAGAGTCAAACGTTTGGCGGCATTACAAAAGCTTTTGGTGCGGCTAGATCAATACCATGTTGTGGGTTCAAAATCCAGCTGTGGCGGTTAGAATGATAGAGACAGAATATATATGCTGCTACCTATCAAATACTCAGTTGAAGTATGTACGAGTAAGTATGTTTGTGAGATTCAAAGAGTTGCGCGGATAGAGGGGAGAGTGTTCATTTGCTTCAAATCGATCCAAATCAAATCAAATAGATGGGTTATTAAGTGTAGAAGGAAAGTCTCAATAGTAACCTAAATAAAACATCTCCCCTCACTGGTCGCATTAATAGGAGATCAAATACTTGCTGATATAGATGAGGGCCTGGGTAAGTTCTCCTGAGAGAATATTTATTATCCTTCATTTAACGGGTAGAATCACTTGTTTGTCGATGAAAAGGAATAATTTTCAAGCGCAGCCGAGGCGAGCTACTTCTATCAACGGGGGTCGGGTCGTATTTGGTTTATATATGTACGTACTTTCGGTGTTGGTGTTGGTGGTGATTTTTGTTGGTTGGTTGATTGGTTCTAGGTAGATTGGTTCTAGGTAATAGGCGACTAGGCTACATACATAGGTAGGTATCTTAAGTTAATGTCTTTGAATCGGAGAAGCTGGGAAGTTGGGGGGAGTTAAGGGGGGAGGGGAAGAGGCGAAGAGAGGGATTGTTGGAAAGGGATTATTGAAATATTAATTGCGACGTGGCGAAAAGGGAAAATGAAAATGAAAACAGAAATTGATTAAGAAAACACATTCTTTCTGGATTGCGGAAATTATTATGTAGGTTTGATCAATGCGTTGAGGCACAAAAGTTATGACCCCTTTCCACATTCGTTTACATAGTACCTTGCCTAGACTATGTAGTCCGAAAAACCCAAACCGATAACCTAGTACCAATCCAACCAAACACCAATACCAACCCACTCACTACAACATCGCCTTTCCTCTCCCTGGCGCCTCTTCAAACTTCTTCGACCATTTCTCTTCTTGCTTGAATAGTTCTACAGCTTTCATCGCGCTTGGAGAGCCATGCTCTGGATCTGCGTTGCCTTCGAGTAATGCCTGTATGTATTTATGTTAATCTGGAGCTGGATTTCCTCACCAAGCTGTAAAAATCGTGGAAGTGGGATAGGAGACGTCTACGTACCTCGACAACTTCAGTCTCTCCTTTGAATACAGCACCTGCTAGTGGAGATTGTCCTCGATCGTTTAATGAGTTGGGATTGGCTCCATGTTGTAGGAGAAGTCGAACGAGGGGTGCGTGCCCGTGATAGGCGGCTAGCATTATCTATTTGGTAATATATTAGAAAATGTGTTGTGCGTCAATCTATCAAATATTGACCTATGAAAAGACATCCTCATGAAGAGATGGAGGGGTAGAGGGGAAGAGGGGTAACACGTGATGAGGAGTAAAAAGCTCCCGGTGAACTCCCGGTGAGCCTTGACATAGCTCATCGCAAAAACAATTTCAATGGCTTTAATGTAAGAAGCAGAACATATAACATACAAGACTATCACCCTTTTCATTCGTCATATTAGCCGGTAATCCAGCAGGTAAAGCTTGTTCGAAAATCTCGACATTGCCATTTCGAGCTGCGTCGTACATTTTGGTCGCGAAGGCTATAGCTTCTGGTGGGAGTGAGGCGACTGTTGCGCCATTTGAGGGGTTTGGGTTGGACATTTGGAAATGGAAATGGAAATAAGGGAGTGTTGATTTGAAGATAAGATGATGGGAAGTGTGTTCTAGCTAGAGTTTTGGTGTTTGGATAGTTATGGTACTTTGTGGTAGTAAGATCTGGTTGGTGGCTGAAGATTATTATTAATCTTGAGGTTCTGGATGGTTTGGATTAGAGATGCGGGCGGTTATGATGACATCGCTAAATTTGGACTGCGTTAACCTCGGAAGCATCCTTCCGCTAGTACCCGTTGACACCCGCAATACAAACTTTCTTGTCCCGCATCACATCCTCAACTAGATTCCACAACCCACCAACCTCAAAAATGCGACCACTACTTCGTCTCTCCCCTCAATTCACCCAATTTACCCTCCCCAAAATTCTCACTCCCCGTCTCTACTCAACCGCCACTTCCGGCCGTCCTCAATTTATCTCCTCCTTCCAAATCCCCACCTCGCATTCCAACGGCTCCATCCGCGTTCTATCGCTCTGTCGGCCCGAAGCTCGTAATGCTATTAATATACAATTACTGCAAGAATTGCGCGCGCATGTAGATGATATTGCGGCGGAATATGATGCGGATGGAAATGAAGTTAGGAAGGTTAGACCTAAGGGAGAGGATGGACCGACTAGGGCTTTGATTATTACTAGTGAGGTTGATGGGGTATTTTGCGCAGGGGCGGATTTGAAGGAGAGGGCTACTTTTACGCCTGAGATGTATGTTTTCCCCTTATATCTATCCGATGCTTTAGATGCAATACAGAATAAATATGAAAGAGAAACTAATAAAACCCAAAAACAGGACCCAAACATTCCTCCACAATCTCCGCACGACATTTACCAAACTTTCTAATCTTCCAATCCCAACAATCTCAGCCATTTCCTCGATTGCTCTCGGCGGAGGTCTCGAATTGGCTCTTTGTACACACATGCGGGTTCTTGCATCCACGGCCGTAGTAGGGTTACCCGAAACCCGACTTGGTATAATTCCGGGTGCTGGGGGAACATATCGACTCCCCGGCTTAATAGGAGGTGACCGTGCACGGGATTTGATATTGACAGGGAGAAGAGTAAGTGGGGCGGAAGCTTATTTCATGGGGCTTGCGAATAGATTGGTAGAGGTCAAGGAGGATGAGGGGGAAGGAAAAGAAAAGGGAGATTTGATGAAGAGGGCTAAAGAGGCGGTTTTGAGGGAGGCGGTTATTCTTGCAGGGACGATTTGTGAGGGTGGCCCGGTGGCGACAAGGAGTGCGTTGATGGCTGTGGGGTGGGCGAGAGAGGATGTTGAAAATGATATGTATGGGAGGGTGGTGGGGACTGAGGATAGGGATGAGGCGTTGGTTGCTTTTAGGGAGAAGCGAAAACCTGTTTTTAAGGGGAGATGAGGATCGATTGGTTTATTATATGGATTACGATCGGATTAGGGGGTTCATTGCAGGATTGGGCGTTTTTAGCGACGAATGGGATTATTCGAAGAATGGATGGATTATAATGACAACGCAATTACACATCATGAGATTCGAGTACCTAGTTCACAACCTATAGAGATGGTGTATTTTGGCAGAGATTTCAGTTACAATTCTGATGCAGTATTCAAGTCAAGTCAATGTCCCGGTCTGGTTTACATGTCCATAAACTTCACAGATATCCATACTTCTGGGATACCAAACATTAAATGGAGGTTTAAATCATATGTTCAACTTTCTTCGCCATAAGACTGTCTATCTTCCAATCTAAATGGTAGGATGGTAACCCCTGAAAAATTCTAACAACAGATTAAGAGAATGTATTCATATTAATATTGACATTAATATCGCAATCACAACCACACTCACTACCTACGTAGGTACCTAGATAATTCCTATTATCTCATCTCTCCTAGGTTTCATCCATACCATGCCTACTCATTTCATGACTTTTTTCTCGATGGAAATTAATCGATGAATTTATAAATTTATATAGAGAGTCTTTTAGATTATTAGACAAAAGAATTCTTCTTGTTTTATATCTCAAGAGTTAAGAATTGTGGAGTGGAGATCTGGTAGATAAATTTAAAGTTTTAAACTTCTAAATAGATTAAATCTTTTATATACATTCAAACTTTCCAATGAGGTAACTTGTTTCATGTAAATTAAATTTTTGAAGTATCTTAGGAAATGTCCACAATAACTTCTTAACAGTTTTCAATTGGAGAAGAAAATGTTTTGTTGAAATAGTTGAGAGGGGGGAGGGCTAGTATATTGATGGTTATGTCCTGTGTGTTTAGTGGTGTGTTTATGTAATTATGTGTGAATTCTATATACAGTGAACTGCCTGCTTGCACAAAGTAAAGAAGATACAAAAATATGTATATGTTTTTCCTCATTAGAAGACTAAACAATAAAAATTATATACAAATTTCATATCCCAAATGGTGACCGATGTGCAATGAGTCTGATTTCTCAAGAGTCGTGCTGTCAATTGAAATGTTCTCGCGCTCTCACGTTAAGAGGAGGTAGAGATGTGAAAGAAAATAGAAAGAAAAAAGTTTAGACAACAGGCCATCCGTTGCTGAATGTAAGATAATTGTATCCAAACTGATAGTTGGAATCCGCCAACCCGATGGTTGGGTTTGCGTAGTGGTAGTAGAGGATTGGTCCGGAGGATGAGAGATACACACCCCTATTTTTTTCAACGTTAGCTTGTATATTCTTCTTGTTCTCGATCCTCGTACACCATCCAATCCCAATCTAGTGAAGAAAGAAAGGGATGGAAAATGTTCAAAGGTCTTATGTCATTGAGGGAGGGGAAGAAATTGAATGAAATAAACATACTGTCCACCCGGTCCATAAACATTCCCGTGACTAGCCAACAAAGTGGACCCGCCACCCTCGGAACAAGCCTTCCCATCCTTATCCACGAATCCTCCCGTTGGACTCGTACTCCTGCACATGATGATTTTATATTCTGCCCCGGCAGCAGGTTTGGTTGTGGTGTAGCCGCAACAGATTCCATTGGAGATGAGCAGGTAATAGAAGCCGGAATAGTGGAACATGTATGCGCCTTCGAGGGCGTGGTTGCCACTGGGTTGGTAGGCGAGATTGTAGGCGGGACCGGCTTTGGTGGGGGGTGCGTTCATGGCTACTTGGTAGATGCCGTTCCAAAACGACCCGAAGTTTAGGCTGTGAGGGGGGGAGGTTAGTTCGGTGTTGGGACTTGGGAGTTCCGGGGAGCGGGGTGGAAAGGGGAGAACGGGGAAGTAGTGGGCACACGAACTAATAGGTACTGCCAACAGCAATCAGATTGGGATCGATAGCATTGTATGCCTTGCTACTGGTTGAGGAAACACCAATATGTCCGAGATCTGTCCATGAACCTGGTTCCATGGTAGAAGAGGTGGCGACTCCGATTGCTGAGTTTTGGGTACCGAATGTGGAGATGGCATAGTACATGAAGTAGGTTGAGCCTATGAGATGAACATCGGGTGCCTATGAGTTCTTTAGCATATCCCTTTCCAAGAATTTTCTACACTTCTGACAATTGATGAATAGAAAGACTAAGTTAAGGAGTTAAAGAAAAGAAGCAAACGAACCCAAAGATCAGTGTTCCCAGCCAAATTAATCTTGCTTCCACCCGGTAAAGCATCACCCTTATAATCCCAAGGACCATTCAAAGACGCCGACTTCCAAATTCCAATCCCTTTTCCAGTATTAAATAGAAACCAAGTGCCATCACTTGAACGTTGAATCAAAGATGGATCATGAGCAAAACAACCGTTCTTACCAGCACAAACAACTGGATCGGAATATGCAGCTACGAGGCTGAAGAGCCCGAGCAGTGGGAGAAGGATGCGAGAAAACATTATGAGATGAGATGAAATGGGATGAAACAAATCATGATGCGGATGGGATCTTGAGAGTCTATATGTAGATACGGATGCATGAAGAACCCCTCTTGTTCCTCATCTCTATAGTTCTTGGCCCGACAGACTATCGGGACAATAGCACCACCCGCATAAACTCAACATGAAACTAACCATGAACCACCCGGTCCCTAGTCGCTCTCCTGAGTCCTGCTCAGTTCCCGCAGCCTATCGTGCTGCTGCTGTAATAATACGGGTTTTAAGTTCTCCCAGGAGCACCAGCAGGACACCAGCGGATGGATGAATCATTCCATATTCCATCACCAAAGAAAAATTTAAAAATTCTCCGAACTTTCCACACTCCTCACTGGTGGAATTGCATCTCGCTGCATCCATGATTTCTTGCAGAATCTCCCCAAACCCGATCCACATCACGCGCTTCTTACCCAGCACTTCCTTGCCCATAAACTTTCTACTAGGACCGCAAACTTCCTACCTCTCGATCCTAAGAATCCCTCATATAAGGATACCCTTAGGCTAATTTAGGATAAATTCTTTGGTCTTATTATTGGATATTTCCAAAGTTGACGTGTGAACCTTCTCATTAAATCCCGCTTACTATAAGGATGATCCTTATGATATATAATCCCCGACCTTTGGTAAGTTTGATTTAATCAAATTATCTTTCCATTGACAAGATCTAGATAGGAAAAGAGAAGAATCCAATTGAAAAAAGGACGTTCAAGACAAGACTTCAATGCGAACGAAACAAGAACCTTGAACTTAAATCAAAATGAGCATTTTCACATGGAACGTAAGGAATTTAAAGCATTCTTATTGCACATTGACGAGGCATGAAATGTTATCAGGATACCCCTCTATCGTAATATCCTTAATTTTTAGAGTTGAAAAAATATCGCGCTCGTTCAAGGTCTGTGTAACAACTGTCAGACGTTAGACTGTCTCGGGCCGTGGGTCCTCGCTTAAAGTGCCAGTTTTTGCGCCTCAGAGAATACCGTCCGTCTGAGAGCCGTTCGGCGTCCACCTCGTAAAGCTCGCGAATTTCCATGCTTGCTCACTTTTGTGTGATTAGGCCGGCAAGTTCGTGAGCCACCTCTCAAATCAAGCCAAAAAGAGGGCCTTAAAAGGACGGTGGTGTTCGGCGACCAACTCGTAACGTATTTACTGTAGAATTCGATGAACTTCAAAGTAAGGCTTCTCGCTTATCAATCCAAAATGAAGGGTGAAAAGCTTTAATTATTAATGAAATTCGAAGTTTTGATTATTTTGAATTAAAAATTATATCATTCAAAAGCTAAATGTTCAAAGTATTTATATGCCAATCTTTACAAAATAATACATATTTTTAATTGAGATATTACTATATGAAATCGAAAAATTTAAAAGTTCTTCATTTTGATGATTTTGTTATTAATCTAAAATAAATTTCTAGCTATATATTTTTATTATATATATCTATAACACTCAATATACTATATAATACCAATAAGATCTACCTATAGAATATAGTATATCTATATCGGTAGATAGATAGTCTTTTTAAGAAGCGATTTTTGCTTCTGATACTCAACTCCAGTCTTAAAGCCTGACCAAAATCACGATAACTCGAAATCCCCTTATAAAAGCGCACTAATACACATCGTCAAAAGATTTCTTACTGTAGCAGATAAAAGTTTCAAATATCTCAATTTTGAAAGCTTTCTCTCTAGTAACCTTACCTATACCATCAAATAGTTTTGAAGCACCTCTCAGCGGGATCCATATATTTGTTTTTATAAGTTGTTAACTTGTTATTCACATCTCGTATGATTAGGTAGGATGTGAGTGGTCGAATCCGGCACTCTGCACTATGCCTCTTCTGTGCAGTACAGTTAAGGCTATGCGATGAGATCAAATATTTTCTTTTCTTATTCACTAATAATATTTGTAAGTTATCTGTTTTGTACATTTTGAACATCTAGGTACCTAATATCTCTTGTAAAAATTTCTCGCGATAATACTGTCGTGCACTCTTCCTATCCCAAGGTTACCTTATAACTCGCTCTCTCCCAAGTATTGATTAAATGAAGCCATAATGCCTACGAAGAACATTGTTCCTCGCTCGACAACTCTTGCCTTGACTTTACTTGGCTGCAAAATTTGTATGAGCAACTCCCAACTCCCAATTCGCATTTTGAACAATCTATATATCATGGATAGCTAGCTGACGAAAAGAGATAGTTTTTGCGACCATCTTCCGATTCCTTACATTTCCATTTCGTTGGTATCATTGGAATGGTCCTCCAGTGCTGTACAAGGATATTATCTTTGCCGCCGTCCGGACCATGGTTTTAAATATCACCATCGCCGAAACGCGATATATTTACCGGAGAGGTATACAAAGATTTCTGCAGAGAAACAAAGCAAACGCCCCAGACCATCATCTTGAAAGAGTATGATACGAAGGGACATTGGATTGGAAAACACGATGCGAAAGTCGTGATTCTCTATCTCCATGGTGTGTACTACACGTGTCCGATGAGCATTGGGCGGTGGGGTGACTGACATTTGCAGGCGGGGGATATACCTACCCATGTACGATTGAGCACATGCGGTACTTGGACCGTCTCATCACCGATTTGAACACTGATTCCAATGGCATTTCATCTACCGGTATCTCAATTCTATTTCTCGAGTATACCACTGCGCCTGAAGCTCAATTCCCAGTCCAGCTTAAGCAAGCCAGCGCTTTGCTGTCATATCTCTTGAACGAAGGGCAAAGAGTAGCAGGCGATATTATGATTGCTGGGGACTCGGCTGGAGGCGGACTTGTTCTTTCTTTGCTGTCCCATCTTCGTCATCCTCATTTGGATATCCAGCCTATCACTCTACATCAACCTCTCAAAGGTGTATTTCTGTTCAGTCCCTGGGTTAGTTTCGACACCGATTTTGACAGTTACCCAAGAAATGCCTTTAAGGATGTCCTGGTACCAGATACGCTTCGCAAATGGGCAGGTATGTATCTTGGAACCGTGGATGGAGAAGTTGATCCTGGAGTTGTGACTGGCGGCAATAATTATAGTGAGCCCCTCCTCGCCAATGCTTCGTGGTGGAAAGGCATGCATGATGTGGTTGAAAATGTATGGATGTTTGGTGGCGAAGATGAAGTTTTCATTGATTCTTTACGTGCTTTTGGGACGAAGTTTCTTGAAGGTTGGATGGCTGGTGGTGGTGGAGAAGGGAAGGTTGAATTTCAATTTGTGGAAAGGGAAACTCATGTTGGGCCTATTCTGGATGTCATGCTTAAATACAAAGAAAAAGAACAGACACAGTTAGCTCTTGAAAAATGGTTGAAAGAGCTTCTAGTGTAGAACACTGTAGAAGAATCTCATTAAGTCTATAAATGAATCACATAGAATCTAATGATTAGACTTGTTTTTAAAAAGAATTTAAAAAAACTTTCAAGTTTTTGTTTTAAGATTTTACTAAATTTTAACGTTTTTTGTTAAATTACTTTTTAAACTTTTTAAAAGTAGTATAAAAATCTGAGTCTAAATTTAAGCTGTATTATATCTACTAGTATATAGAGCGTATATAGATAATAGACAAATAAAACACTAAACGTTACGAAAAAAAAAAGAAAAGAAATGAATAATTATGACTAATTAACATTTTTCGCAGAAATTTCTTTTACTAGTAACTACTACTTCTGGCAGTGATACATCGTTCATCAAAAGACAATTGTCGGATTCAACTGATCGTGTGTCTTCATGCCCGAGCAAGCCACACCGCAGCTAGCCTTGGGGGTCGCCCCTGTACTGTAGCATTGATGCGTCATAAGTAATTGGGATGGATCCTGGATGTGGAGTCTGAAAATTCCGAAAGTTTGGGACGGGTCACGGCTGGGGTCTCTGTAGGGTACCTACCTATAATAGTGTATGTATGACATTGTACTGTATGTACTGGGTATGTACTGGTAGGCTGTATGTACCCCACAACCAGGAACGAAGTTGAAATCTCTGCTGCTTTTACATTATGAATTCGGGAGAAATCTCGTTCTTTTCGCTCTTCTATACGAGTATTATTCTGGGTAAGGTTATACTTGTAATTTACCTAGGTGATATTGGTATAGAATTTTGGTATTTGGGAAATCCTTAGGATATTTTATCGGTTGAGAATCGAGATACTTGTATCGGTAACCTATCTACCACAGTATAATTTTGTTAGTGTACACTGTACACTATATCGGTACCTACCTACTCCACCGTCTACCAAGTCTTCCAACACTTTTCCGTTTTAGGAACCGAGGAGGAGGGAGAAAGACTTGGGAGGTTAAGGTAACTTTTAAGTAGGTAAGCTGAGCTCAGAAGATCACAAGATCAAAAATAAGAATAATAAGAATGAGGGGTAACATGAATGAAGAATGGGGTGTGCGATATAATTGGAGCAAAAAAGTTGTATATTTCCATTACTCTAATATCGTATCGTGAGGTCACGTCTGACAGTTTGAGTAAGGTTGAAACTTGAATGGCGCATGGGAATATCTTGGCTCCAGCCTCCAAGTCTTTACTTTCATTGTACAGTAGTAAGTGTGGATTACACGCTCGAATCAAGTAAAATAGATACTTACCGGTATAATAGGTATCGTTCATCTGATCTTGAACATCCATACATAATAATAATACTTTACCAATATACTTCTAATTGCCTTTAACGTGTCGGTCCGACCCCGAATTTCAATATATCCTATTGTAACTGTAACTTGTGGCTTACCGTCATGTGAGGCCAATAGTCACAGTACATATCAATCAGGAAATAGGTACAGAACCGGTATAGTTGTTTACAAAACTCATGTTGCAAGGTTATGGAAGAAAGTTTAAGTATAGAAGCGCACGAATCGAATTGAATTGAGGGAATTTTGCTTGGATTGGTGGATATGTATTGAGTGTTTCGGTGATGGTTTTCGTATTTTGTATTATGTATCTTGTACTGCAATGAAAATCGTGAGAATCTATGGAGTATTTGGAGCGTGTTCAAGGTACAGTAATCCTTAAATTCCAAAATTCTTATACAGCATCTCTTGGTTATCATTCTGGGAAAGATTTCTCTTTCTCTCTACGGCAATAAATCGTGAAGAAAAGAGAAGAGAGAGGGCCGAGGCATACGAGTCTACGATGAGAGTAAGAGCGAGAGCAACATCAAAAACTTGAATATACTGTATATATCTAGGTACAGTATAATGAATCTTTCCATCCGGGTATCCATCTTTCCATTTTTCAACATTCCCTTATATATAAGTCTTATATCTCGAGCCCCCTTACCCATTCCCCCTAGCCATCCCCCATCCCAAATCCCAAATTCTCATCCTCCTCCAACTCCCCATACCCATTCCCCCATACCCATTGCCCCCTCTCCATCTCTAGTCCTATTCCCCTATACCCTCTATCACCTACCCATCCATATCTCGCATGCCAAAAGAGAGTCTCTATATGTAGGTATGTAAAGACGGGATCATAAACTTTAAACGAAGATACGATACGATATACACCAAAAAAAGAAGAGAAAAGAAAGGAAAAGGAAAAGGAAAAGGAAAGGTAAGAAAGCACTCCTCGCTTCCCCGACAATATATAATCTCATTATCTGATTAACAAATTAACAAATTAAGAAATAGATCAATAAATCCCCTCGAATTAAAGGACATTTTATTAACATAGATAGGTGTTTAGATGAGGTGGGATGGATAGATGTAGGTAGATATAGTGTTAGGAGATTCTTCTTGTAAAGCAAAGCGCAACAGTGTTACACCTGGAGATATAAACGAGGTGGGATGTTAATAAGACAAGAAAAAGCTATATGAAGTACTCCGTCCGTATTCATAAATGTAATGCAATGGATTCGATTCACTTGATAACCTTCACAATGCGATTGGAAATACCTACTAGTGAAATGAAAGCTTCTGGTTTCTGAGAGCTGAAGCGATATCCAGTTGATATATGGGGGTCTCTTTCTATCCTCCCTTCTCCCATTTCATAAGAAAAAGATCATGAATTGAAGTTGGAGACTCTCTTTCATTTACTACTTCTTCCTCACCCCCACCCTTACCCTCCCCTCCCTGCTCAAATAAAAAGCTCCTCCCCCGTTCCTTTTCAAATTTCTTATAAAAACTAAAAAATAAAAAATAAAAAATGTACAAATCCCGCATCACCCGCCCCATCACAGCAAATAGCGCATCACACCAGCCACCACCCGCCCTCAAGCGGACAGCAGATAGCACAACGGCCAAAAAAGAAAACGGAGCAGGAGTAGAAGGGATTTCCCCCTACAACCACGCACCTCCACATTTCCATCCAGAAACAGGTTCCAGTACGTGATTGCTCTCTCGCAAGCGAGCAAGCGAGAGACTTATGATTTCGAGGGTGTGGTTTTTGATGTACCGCATGGATTACAGAGTTTCAAGGAATGATCTCGCCTTGTACTCCACCTTGCCTTGCGGAGGGAATGGGGGATGGAGAATGGATGGAATTGAGTTGAATTGATGGGAAAAGTGAGAGTGTGTGAGATAGGATTGTATCACGTTGTCGAAGGTTTCATCACTGGAAGAGAGGGGTAGAGGTTGATAAGGAGAAGGAAGAAATGAAAGGGGGGAAGAAAAAAAAGGGGGGGGAACGGGGAGTATTCCCAATTAAAAGTCACGGGGTATCTATCTTTCTCTGCATCATATCTCTTATCATCTCCAGTCCACTCAATATACTACCATCTCCCCTTTGCACCAAATAACAACCCCCCGCTAGACCTCTCATTATTTTCCATCCTCGCTAACGCCCTATCAATATCATTCACATCTAATTCTCCGCTTCCTACCCCTATCATTCTATTATCCGTCATATCCTCATCCTCATCCTCTCTATTTTGGACTAACTGCAATGCATACGCATTCGGATTTTGTTTCCGCGCTAGGGATTTCCCGCCAATAAAAATAGTGAATCTGTGTTCACCCATTATGAAAAGGTCGGTTGAGATCTCCGTCCTAGTATGTGGTGAAATTGAGGATTTGAGAGCTTGGTCGATGCCAGTACAAGCCTCACCGAGGAGGTCTACATGTTCTAGTTTGATAGGACGTGAACCTGGGGATGTATTGAAGATATTTGCCGAAGATTGGCCTTTGCGGGGATTGGCAGACCAGTATTTCGAGAGGGAAGGGATGAGGGTGCATGATTCGCCGAGCCAGAAAAGTACTGATTCCTCATATGCTAATTGAGATGATGCGGATGGAACCTCGAGCACTGATATACCTCCCCGGATTGGACCTGTAGGTTGGACCCTATTGCTGAATAAATCGGTTGTTTTACGGGTTCCGGGAGTCATGGGGGCAAATTTTGATTGGGTGATTTGTGGAGGACCGGAACTCTTTGAGTTGGTTTTGGTAGCACCTTCGACATAACCTGTAAGGTTAAACTCTGAACGTGAACCTCCTTTTATGGATTGTTGGCCAAGAACGCCTCTTTTTGCGCCTGGTCCTACTCCATTCATATCCCACACACCCCATTCTCCATCACTCAACAGTACAAGAATTGCCTTGCCACCGTATACCCATTTTGAATCCACGATTGTCTTTCGGCCAAATCCAAAATACGTATTCTTTTGGGATGATGGGAAATCAGTTTTGTTGTTTTTGAATCCAGGATATAAAGAGATTAGCCAAGATCCTTGCTCAGCGATCGCGCTCTCGGGATCTTCCGATGGATTCACCAGGAGCTTATAATTATAGATTCGACAAGTGCCAAGACTATCGGCGACAAGTAAATGACTTGAATGTTGTTCTGAGAGTGATGGGTTGAATGAAATCCCAACCGCTGGAGAGGGCATATAAATCGATTGGAATGGTGGTACCATGGTTGATGAAGATGGTATCGGTATGGGTATGCGCCATAGCTGCAATAGCCCAGTAACTTCTTTTGAGTGCGAAGCTATGATAATTTGTGTTTCTCCTGTAGTACTTGAATCGTCTTTCGTTGAAGTTTGCTTTCCCTCAAAATCAACAGTCATGGATACTCCATCAGATGTTTTTTGATGGCCGGTCAAAATAATCATAGTCTCTCCCCATTTTCCATTTCCGACATTTGCAATCGCAGGTATAAGTCGGAATTCATCACGACTCTTACTCAGAGAAGACGGCGGTGTGAGAGGTAGCGTAATTAATCGAATAGTATTATCAGCGCAGGCTGCCGTGAAAACAATTTTTTGCTTCAAAGGATCGATTCCTCGCCAGGGTGCACCATCAGCTCTAAGTATCGAGTTTGGCAAAAGGCTGATATGAAGAGCATCGGTGCCAAATTGTAAATCCAAGGTCTGCAGAATGCTGGGGTATGGCCTTCTTGGGTCTATTTCCTGCTCATCATCTTCAAACTCTGGTTTATCCTCGAAAGGTGGTTTAGGGGGTTCATCTTCATCTGAGTCAAGAGATATGACAGCTTTATTCGAGCCATTGGTTTGTGCAGCCTTTTGGGCCGTACCCTGTGGTTTGAAAGCTCTGCCACCTCTCCATATAATTTTCACACCATTTTCATTGCCTTGTAAAATTATCGTCGATCCGTTGGGGGAAGGTAAAGGGTATACTTTGGTAGTATGAACACGGTGTGGCAACTCGTAACTATCAATATTAGAGAAAGTATTAATGGTTTTGATTTGAAGCTACCTCAATTGTGTATTTTGTGAATTCCTTGAAACTCTTGGATGGGAAAAGCCGGCCGCCATGGCTCCGAAAAAAAAAAGATTAAGACCTTAATGAGATTACTTCGTCACTGTGAATGGGCTGTTATGATTCGCATATCCCCGCGATGGGGATTGAGGTATGGAAGTGTGGAAGGTTCTGATTGATTGATTGATTGATTGATTGAATGCTTGCATTTTGATCGCGACGACAAATTGCGCTTGAAGTCGCGTCAAGCTCCATGTCACGTGATGAGAGCACATCCCCAACCGAAGTTAATCTGAATCAGGCAACCCCAGATAGGTAATTTTCGGGAAACACCTGCAATAACCTTTTTCCAAAATCCCCTCAAATCCCCTCAATTTTCAATTTTCTCCATAATGTATTATTCCCCGTGGTGGTTTTTGGTTGCGGGTCTCGGCTTACTTTCGATACCTCAGCGATACCTGTCCGTATCTACCTACCTAGTAGGTATGTGAACTTGTGAAGCTTTGAACATTCTACCAGGAGTACTTATTACTCACACCGATAATGCCGGTATGGTCTCCGTCTAGGCAATCATATCAACCTTGGAAGTTCTACAATAGTTCTTGTATTGCATTGGGTCTTCTCCTCGGCTCTTGATCTAAAACCTAATAATGTAAGACTTGGGCTTACCTAGGTACAGACAGGTGTTTACTATTTTGAGGTGAAGAGACGAAGCTTTATCGAATCATGAATATCATCTTGACCTGACCGTACTGAGTCATACCATACCGTATTACGGCGAAAGCCTCCTCAAGATTCTCTTCCAAGGTTGTTAAATGGGCTGAAATCCTTACCTACAGTATCACTAACAGGGCATTTATTAGATATCTCCGGGGAGCGGATGCGGATGTGATGATTTACTAATTAACATTGGCGGCTCGAACGGATAACGGATATCGGCACAAAGCCTGCTTGTTGTAGCCTTGTAGGTTGGCTTGGCTGATCTCCCACTTCCAAGGTTATATGATCTATCACACCCGACACTTCACACCGTCTTCTCCAACGAGCCGTACCAAACAGCTTTTCTGAATAACGCCATTGTCCATTTATCCATATCACATTGCATGAGAACTTTCAATCCCTCCCCTCCTCCCCCCAAAACATAGAAAGATAGGCATTCAATGATCCATTATTGCTACTACTTCTATTATATGATTCATATCATGGTTCCCTCAGTGGAGAATCACAACATCTTCTAGTAAAGCGAGGGTAAACCTTTATGGTGGGTACTTTTAAAGTTCGTATCAATAACACCTTGAGAAGATGATTACTTGCTCGCCAGTTTTCTTTCACCATTCACTCACTACCTCGTAGGGGATGAGAAAAATGGAAATTTTAAAAAATCCTTTTGGGCGGAACTAGTGTCCGCGATGGATCCTCGGTCTAGAACCGGAGTAGATTACCCAATTGCTAGGTTTGTCACCTCGACCTTAAAGATGCTACATGCCCACCATTTTCATCTTAATATAATTTATTTACTCTCTCCTTTATAAATACTTCCTTTCTCGTGGAATAGTCATTTTAGGCTTTAATATCTTCTTATACCATCGTCAATACTTCCTAAAGGGATCAAAGTTTTCATGAAAGAGTACTAAGGCGTATTAATTATATCACCCTCCTTGAATCCATTGGGTGATGAGAATAAGTGAGCATTGTGCTTATAAGGTATTGGTACTTTTGCTTCACCATGACGAATAACATATATGTCGTGAAGGAGGGTATCCACGACCTCGATTCCTCCAACCCTGCCTCTGTAACTCTCACATCTTCATTATCAGACCATGAAAATCACCACCCTCCTCTCTCGCTAACCCCTTCTATCACATCTTCATCTTCCGACTCGATCAATAGTGATCCTCTAGCTCCACTCGAACTTGCTCTCACTCCGAATCTTGAGACAGCTGCAGAACAACTTGCACATACCCAATTAAGTTATACAAGGACCGGTACATCATACGCTACCACTGGTTCACGGAATCCATCATTCGAAGTTGATTTTGAAGAAAATGATCCCGATGACCCAAGGAATTGGCCACTGTGGTATCGTTTTTATGCACTCTTTGCTGTGAGTTTCGCGACGTGGTCTACGGTTCTGTATAGTTCAATATATACCTCGAGTATGCCGGGGATGATCAAAGAATTCTCCATCACGAGCGAACCAGTTGCAACTTTGGGTGTTACGACATACCTTCTTGGGTTGGCGACTGGGAGTTTGGTTCTTGCACCGTTGAGTGAGATTTGGGGGAGAAGACCAGTTTATATAGGAACTTTGGCTTTCTTCACCTTAATGGTATTACCATGTGCTTTGGCAACTGGCCTCGGCGAGGTCCTGAGTTTCAGATTCATTGGGTATGTTTAGATGAGCTTTTATCTATATTACTTTTGATTGATGTTGATGCAAATTACAGTGCACTTGCAGGTGCTGCCATGATATCAAACTCTCCTGGATCAGTTGCAGATATCACTACTGAAGAGTATCGTGCCTTGGCTTATAGTATTTGGAGTATCGGACCAATGAATGGCCCTGTAACAGGTCCCCTTATTGGCGGTTTCGCTGCCGAGTACCTGGGATGGAGATGGACAAATTGGATTGTAATGATGCTTTCTGGATGCGCTTGGATAGCTTGCGGATTTGTTAAGGAGACGTACGCACCAGTAATCTTAATAAAGAAAGCGGCAAAAATGCGCGAAGAGACAGGTGATGAGCGATATTGGTGCCGATACGATCAAAAGAAGAGCTGTGAGTAGATTCTGATACGTTGCCTTGTGAAGGACGCTAATTTATGTTTGAGTCTTTGAAATCTTGAAGATCAATCTTTCTCGACCATTTGTACTATGCTTTACAGAACCAATTCTTTGGTTCTGGAATGCATATATTGCTGTAAGTTTCTTTCGTGGCTTGACGTTGTTAATTTTGGTGCTACGATGTACAAGAACGGCCAAGCCACGTGACGACGTACGAAATAAATCGCACACTCCTTCTAAGATTCCAGGCATCTAAGCTTAAAAGCTATTTGATTGTCAATTCCGAATTGAAACATTGAAAAGTTTCATGAGGATCAAAGCCTAAGATCATTTCATTGTCAAATTTGAATTGCCACTTTCAAGAGCTTCGAATTTTGAATTCGGTATACGATTTATCTCGTACATCGCGTAGTAGCTAAAGTTGTTGTGCCACGGGAACCATTCAAGCTAATAGGTATGTGTAGGTCATTTATGGTATTCTTTATCTCTGTTTCGTTGCCTATCCAATCATCTATACAGACCTGCGTGGGTGGACCTTAGGCCAGTCCGGACTCGCTTTCCTAGGAATCGGAGTGGGAACCATGCTCGGAATCGTTTCGGAACCACTTATTCGGAGAATGATCAATTCGCACAAGAAAGATGCCGAAACGGGAAAGGTCCCACCCGAAGCGTCAGTGAGCATTATTTGCATCGCGGCGGTTTTGTGTCCCGTGGGACAACTCTGGTTTAGCTGGACTTGTTTTCCTATCACCATTCATTGGATCTGGCCCATCCTTGCGGGAATTCCATTCGGGGCTGGAAATACCTTGGTTTTTATCTACGGAACCAACTATCTCGCTGGCTCATATGGTATCTATTCGGCATCGGCACTCGCGGGAAATAGTGTCATCAGATCAATTGTTGGAGGAACATTACCATTGGCTGGACCCGCGATGTACGAGACGCTCAAACCACAATGGGCGGGAACTTTGTTGGGATTGGTACAAGTTTTCCTCATCCCCATCCCTTTCATCTTCTATAAATGGGGATCGAAAATCCGCGCCAAGAGTCCGTTGATTAAACAAATGAGAGATGATCAGGAGAGAAATGATGCCAGAGCAGCGAGATCCAGGAAAAAATCCCAGATGAAAGAGTCGTTGGATAGGGCAAAGGGTGCGGTGGTTCATACTTGTGAAAAGGATGTGGAAAGTGCTGGGTAATGATGTCATGATGGGAGTAGAAGAAGAAAAGTCTTGATACTTGCGGGAAGCTTGGATGATACATACTCTGCATAGATATATGATATATTAATAGGTAGGGAACGATATTACGACTATGGGAGAAGCAATGAATGGATGGATGGATGGATGAATGTATGATACCCAAAGATAGAGAAATTTTAGAATAATGTTTGAACGCCTGTATACGGAGTTCGATAGAATAGATGGATTGATTCTACCTACTCCTCCTTCCTCGAGTGACTCATGAAGGACCTACCTAATCTAGTATTGTATGAATCATACTCGAGGATCTCGCAGCGATATTTTATCGCCAATCTAATCTCATTGTCTAAATTGTCTAAATTGTCTAGACTAGGTAGCTAGATCTCTCGCGCGATCTACGAATGGGGTTGGTATGTATGGATGATCGGATACTAATTGCTACTAACGAATACTAATTGCTACTAACTGCTACTACCTGCTACTAAATGTCGCCAACGATTGATCTGATCTGATCTGATCTATTCTGATCTGGTTATGGTTATAATTATGGGCCTTTGGAATCTGGACCTGGACCTAGATCTAAATCAGGATTAGGACTCCTCTTCATGTACTGGTAGGTAGGTAGGTATCACAGGCGCTTATTAGCTTAGATTTTGATGGTGCAGGATGCTGTGGAGACAGATATGATTTGTCATCGGTTACATAATCATTCTCTCATTCAATTAGTATAAATTATTTAGTTTAGCTAGTTATGAATGAAACCATCCCTTTCCCACTTAATATAAAACTCCCGACCTCACAATGCTGATGCTAATGGTTTGGGAATTATTCGGTAGGTGGGTGGGTAGATGGGTAGATATGGAGGTTGGATGGTGGATGGTGGATGGTGAGTGGTAAGTTTTGGAAAGGAGGGGACGAGAAGAGGAGGAGAGAAGAGAAGAGGAGGAGAGAAGAGAAGAGGAGGAGAGAAGAGAAGAGGAGGAGAGGAGAAAAGGATATTTTTACTCCGTGTTGGGTTGGTTGTGTGAATGGGATGAGGCTATGAATGATTAATAAATATGGATAGGAATTGATATTTTGATATTGATTTTGACATTGATATTGATAACCTGTGTAATCTACTGTACAGTATACTCGAGTAAATTTGAATCAATGAAGGGGGTTGTGAATCATAGGTAGCGAGAAATGACTGGGCCGTAGGTAAAGTTACGGCAAATCTATATATAGCAGCACTCTGGCCGGCACATAAAAAATGAGATCAAATGATATCAAAATGTTCCCAAAGTCCTCATGATTGATTAGATACTTAATTAGTACTGTTGTTGCTAATCATGTGTTGGTGTAGCTGTACACAGGTGATATACGTACCATTATTATTAATGTGATTCAGAATTGCTTGTAGATGATTAGGTATCTAGATACGGTAGAGAGTATTTTATAAGTTTCCATTTACCCATTTGCCGTAGTACACTATTACCATTAGTATGTGAGGAGGAGTCATCCAGCCTTGCCTTGCTGTCCACGGGTACCACACAGACAGTCCACGCGCAAGCGATAACAAAGAGCACAAAACATCTTCCCTTCCACATTTTTTTTCCTTTCCCTCTTCCCTTCTTTCCTCTCTACACGCTCAATTTCAACGGTACTCTCCCGAAATCCTTCATCAGTGTCAAGACAATTCTACACTCAATTTAATTATCTTCTTCTTCATCGTACGGCACCACCCACGGTCGATCTATCAAAAAGGGAACTTCTTGTGATCTTGGTAACAAAATCAATCAAACAGAAAGCCAGAAAACGGAACGAAAGAATAAATCAATTACAACCTCACATCTATCTTTCTGATCGGATTTTGATTTTGATTTTGATTATTTTGACATCATTATCATCAATAAACCTTGCAGAAAGCTTTATTTATTCTTTCTCCACAAATTTCTCGCACCCAGTCACCGCCCACACCCATAACACACAACATCATCCTCGAGATTTTCGAAGAACCCATTCGATTCATCATCTTCATCAAGACAATTCCCTTGAAAAAGGATCTCGTCTCGACCTTCAAGACAACTCGAATCCAATCTCTCCTCGCATTCCGCACGACCAAGAAGACTACAATATACACAATCTGTTACCGAAAAGAATTTTACTGTGACTTTCATTAGCCATGGCAATTCCGACACAGTTTGCATACAGAACACTGAAGGGGATTGGTATCGTGGATGCCGCACCCGTCTATCAGCCTTTGCCTGGTTTCCAGAGACCCGAAGGTAACTCTCGCTGCTGTACCTACTCGCCATGCGGTCGGTACTTTGCTTGGGCTTCCAACGACGGAGTGACTGTCATTGATGCGTATGCCGGTCACATCATCACCAGCCTTCCCACGCCGAATGTCTACGAATTAGGCTTCTCACCCCGTGGCACATACGTCATTACTTGGGAGAGACCTTCGAAGGATGAGAATGGTGATGCGGTCAAGAATTTGAAGATTTGGCGCACAGTGGAGGATTTACCGGAGGGAACTGAGAAAGAGGTGGTTGGCAGATTTGTGCAAAAGTCGCAGACCGGTTGGAACCTTCAATACACTTTCGATGAGAAGTATTGCGCCCGCAATGTTACAAACGAGGTCCAATTCTACGAGAGCGGCGATTTGCGTACGGTTTGGAATAAGCTTCGTGTAGAAGGTGTTGCCGATTTTGCAATTTCTCCCGGAAACAACTACTCCGTAGCAGTTTTCGTTCCAGAGCGCAAGGTATGTAATATTCGATTGGGGGTTGACAATTTGGCTAACGATTTAATTCAGGGACAACCATCTGCTGTCAAAGTTTTCAACGTTCCTCAATTCAATGCCCCGGTTTCACAAAAGACATTCTTCAAGGGCGACAAAGTTCAATTGAAATGGAATCAATTGGGTACAACTTTGATTGTTCTCGCTCAGACAGATGTTGATAAGTCGAACAAGAGTTATTATGGAGAGACTACGCTATATGTGCTGAGCGCAAATGGTGGATTCGATTCTAGAATTACTCTTGACAAGGAAGGTCCTATTCACGATGTTTCATGGTCACCAAACTCGAAAGAATTTGGTGTCATTTACGGATACATGCCAGCAAAGACAACTATCTTTAACCAGAGAGCTGTTGCAACGCATACGTTTCAACTCGGTCCTCGAAATACGATTTTGTTCTCTCCAACTGGTCGATATGTTTTGGTAGCCGGTTTTGGGAACTTAGCCGGTCAAATGGATATCTATGATCTCGAAAAGGATTACAAGAAGATTTGTACGATTGAAGGTGGAAATCCTAGTGTTTGCGAGTGGAGTCCTGATAGCAAGTATATCTTGACAGCTACAACCAGTCCTAGATTGCGAGTTGATAACGGTGTTCGATTATGGCACGTCACAGGTGCCATTATGTACAACGAGGATATGGTCGAATTATACAACGTTACATGGAGACCTCAACGCCCCGAAAGTTTCCCGGCCGGAGATTTCTTGAACCCAGTTCCTCAGCCCCATCCATCGGCTGTCGCTTACTTGGGTACGGTGAAAACCCCATCCAAGCCAGCAGGCGCTTATCGTCCTCCCGGAGCACGTGGTCAAGCTACACCATCTCACTTCAAGCGTGAAGATGAAGGTGGATCTGCTCATTTCGTTAGCAATGGTACATCGATGGTCAACACCAATGGATTCGGTCGATCTCGTAGACAAGTCCCTGGTGCTGATTTAACCGAGAACTCTGTCCCAGGGGCTGCATCAGCCGTTCCAGGTGCCGTTGAAGATGAAAACCTTTCCAAGGCCGCACTCAAGAACAAGAAGAAGCGCGAAGCAAAGAAAGCAAAGGATGCAGAAGCTAAAGCAAGTGGTCTGGGTGCTGGAACTCCAGACGCACCTAAAGGTCCAGGTGGTGATCGTAGCCCAGACCGAAGAGATCGTCAACGCAGTCGCTCAAAGAGTAACAACACCATGCGCTCCCCATCTCAAACCCGAACTCACGGCAACGGTGGCCCTCACAACCTCCACCAACATCCTCATCCTCACCAAAACCAACGACCAAACGGAGGTGTATCTCCCAATGGAGGTGCAGGTACCCCAGGTGGAATGAAGAATCTCTCCATCAACTCGAATCAAAAGCCAATGACTCCAACTCAACCATTCGCCACTCCGGAATTGTCAGTCACCAGCCCAGGTGGTGATGGTAGTCCATCGGCTAAGAAGAAGAGAGGATTACAGAAGAAGATTAGAGCGATTGAGGATTTGGAGATGAGGAGAGCTGGAGGTGAGAAGTTGGAGGATACGCAGGTTAAGAAGATCGCTACGAAGGGAGCGGTTCAGGCAGAGTTGGAAGCTCTCGATAGAGATTAGATGGGTGGTAGATTTTGGTGGGGAGGTAGGGAGGTGTGGGGGTGCAGGATGGGGGATGGGGGTGTGGGATGAGCAGTGGTGAAGTGGAGAAGTGAAGTAGAGAGCCGTAAATATTGAACCTTTGGAAAACTCGTTTTTTTCTTTCTCATTTCGATCCTTTTATCATATCATACTCATATGAAAATGAGAAAAATCAAAGGCAGGCGGTGGGTGGATGATGGATGGATTTGCATGGATGGATGGGTGGGTGGATGGGTGGGTGGATGGGTGGGTGGATGGGTGGGTGGATGGGTGGATGGATGGGATGGGGGAATGTAGGTAGGAGGTTAGATGAAATGAAATAAATATAGTGCATGCATATGTTAAATATCGGTATTGGTATTGTTGTTTTGTGTGTCGGTGGTGGTGTGTAGTGGTGTGTAGTGGTGTGTGTATGGATTTGTATGGATGTATGTATGGATTTGTATGTGGATGTTTGTGAATAAATGAAGTATATGGATTTGTATAAGTATCTATCTTAGGTATTTGAGTATAAAAACGAAAAATTATTAAATATATTTTATATTTTTGGGGAATACAGTATTTTAGACGAGTTAGGTTGGTGGGGGAGCCTGAGGTAGGTGGGTTGGTGGGTTGATGAATAGAGAGATAAATGTTTATATACTAATTAATGCTAATTAATGCTAGGTACTGAAGATTGTATGATTGTATGATTGTGATAAGGTTTTGGTTTTGGTTTTGGTTTTGGTTCTGGTTTGAAATTTAAAGGGGGTGTAGGTCATCTAGTATAGGTCGTCTGGTGTATATATATATATTCGTCTAATGAACCTGTCACGATGCTAAAGCATCGAGGTTGAAATGTAGTATATTGCTTGAAGAGCCCTTACCCCTAGAAAGGGCGAAGCCCTTTATATGCGTAAGGTAGATAGTACAGCCGTACGGCTGTACGATCTAGCGAGGAGAGATGCCTAATATCTCAGGCACTCTTCTAAATCTACCGTAGCAGAACCGTACTTTTATTGGGATTGGAATTGGGTATTATACTATTATTGGGTTTATCTGTGAGTGGTAGGTAGTAAAGCTTGTTAGATAAGATAAGGCTTGTTAAGTTAAGTAAGGCTGGGAAAGGTTTTTTTTTTTAAAAAGGAAGTTGGAGTATGGAAGTTGGAGTATGGAAGTTGGAGTATGGAAGTTGGAGTATGGAAGTTGGAGTATGGAAGTTGGAGGATGAGGGGGTGGAGGATGAGGGGGTGGAGGATGAGGGGGCGGAGGTTGAGGGGGCGGAGGTGGTATAGGTGGTATAGGTACCAAAAGGGGTTGGGGAGAGCAGGTATTTATTATGCGGTGAGGAAGTAGGGGAGGAACTAGGCAGAAGTAGGTAGTGAGTGGTATTTACGCCGTGGTAGATCCAGGGAGAGCGGTATCAAGTAGCGTGGGTAGCTAAGTAGATAATTACCATATCACATCACTTCACATCACATCACTTCATACCCCCCCGGCCTCTTCTCCCCCACAAAATAACTTTTTTGCCGTGTATTATTAATTATTTGATTATTTGATAAGGAGTTTGATTGTAAAAAGTAAAAAGTTGAAGGAGGAAGAGGAAGTTGGAGGAGTTTTGGGGGAAAGGAAGGGTTGGGTGGGAGGGATTGACAATGAGCTTGAAGGATGTTAAATCGATATCCAAATAAAGCATGGGGGCATTGATATGGTGTGCGGATGATACATACTAATGTTAAACTTAATGAAGTTTGAGCATTAGTATTGTATAATTTGTATTCAGACGATAGGTAGTAGATCAATATCCGAATCAAGCTTGAGAATTAACATAACATCTGTCACGCCAAGGCCCCTGCCTAGTGAATGACAGTCACGTGATCACCTCTATATTAGATAGTGTTCTTTCCAAGAGGATCCTTTCCTCTTCAGCATAGTTCTTTTATCAGATTGCATATCTACGATTTCACCTTCATGATCCCATGTGACGCGTATGACACTTTTAATACCTTGGGGGGACACCGGCGTAAGGATAGGGTTTGGGGGGAGGGGGAGGCGCGCGTACGTCCCCCTCCCTTCAAGGTAGCTTTAAAATTTTATAAAAATCAATCTTTTCTGCTTCAAAATCAGAATAGACTCTGAAACACGTGCGTACAGAGCACGCCCTCAATAGAGGCCTAGTGCTGTACTAGAACGCCTAGCGGATACAGTCGAAAATCATGTGACTATCACGTGCCATGACCATGTGACCGGCACGTGGACAGGGCACGTGACCCACTAGTCACATGACTTTCCCAACATGATCAACCTAAAGGCAAAGAATGCATTACATTAGGTCCAAAGATTCTAATAGTAGGGTTTGCGAAAAACAAAAGCGTAGAGTTCGCAAAAGAAGCAAGAGAATAGCAAAAAGAATGAAAACGCAATTGGATTTTAACAAATTAAAATAAAAATAAAAAAAACGTTCAAGTATAGATTCGTTATAATTCTTTTTTGTTTTCTTAATTAATATCTGCCAATTTTTATGATTTCGCTGGTGAAAACGGCTTCTCCGCGTTCGTGTTCCCCGGTCCCAGAAGATGGGGTGGATTACTAAGCAGGATTGGGTTCATAACCTTGGAAGCTTAAGTAGTATAGAAAGGGTTAGTATGGTTCTGTTGTGACAGGGGTCACCCCTGTCAGTCACGTGATTAGCCCGTAACAGGGTCACGTGCCTTCGCCTGCGCGCGCGCTAGCGGGGGCTAGGCGCGCCATGCGTCTATATCAAGATGCTCCCGCCCGCACCCTCTTAGCTCTACACCATCAATACTACAGAAGATTTATACCTACTATTGCTGGTCACCTTACTACCACATATGTGTGTTCATCACCCTGAGATGAACCGACAGGTTCAGTGGTAGCATTCTCCATTTTAACTTCCAAGATATTTCTGTCCCAGCGCAATTTGCGTTATATTAAATGCACGCATTCCCGTGCGAATTCGCCACGAGTTTTACCCTGGAACTTTTGGTTCTGATGGTAAAATTTTTCACGATTTGCACCCAGATGACATATAAGGAGGGTCTATAATGTATGAAGAAGTATGTCAATGGAGTAGAACATCCCTGCATTGTAAGATAGTGGAAAAGAGTAGGATTTATCCAACTAAAAGCCTAACTAAAGGCCTAAAATGGTATTCATGAAGGAAAACTATGTATTGGAAGGCAGAAAATGAGCACCAGGAGCCAAAGGGGTGTACCAAAAGCCTGGAAAGGTATGCAAGTCTCAGGATGCTAATGTGGTGATGGGAAATAAGATGATCATTCTGAAAAGACTAGGACAAAGCAAAGAGGTTATGCCTCAAGCTCTGTAGAAAGCTAAAACTAATCCTAATTATGCCATATTCCGTAACGAACCAATCTAATGTGAACCTAAAAGCAAGCAGCATAACCATGTAGTCGAAGCCAAATTAGTGTAACACCCGTGAATTAAAGTAGAAGAAAGGTATGCGTAACGTCGTAAATGCACCAAAAGATCCGAAGCACCAGTGAAATCGACCCTCGAAGAAGCTTCAAAGCTCCCTTCCCACTAGGAAGGAAGGAAACTCTGGATAGACTTTCTAGATCTCACACCCTGAGAAATCAAGATCTAATAGTGTAGCAGCGACCCAATACCCCCTAAAACCCCCTAATAACCACGACGAACAAACACTGTAACCTTCCAGAGCATACCATGCACAGGACACTCCAATACCTTGTAGGAGCGTCTCTTATGCCATAAACCTTCACGATCCTCCCCGTCCTCCATGAAACCCCATCTCTCACCATTGATCATCTGCATACCCTCTCGAATAAGCTGATCCGCAATGTCTGGTGCACTGGTCTCAGTGTTCTGACCCCGAGCCCATAAAGGGATCTCGAGTTGCACTGGCCAGTAATACCAGATAAGTTCCATATTTTCCTTGGCCCGAGGAGTAGGAGTAGTAGGGGTAGTTGGAGCGGAAAAGGTATAAGGAGTGGTAGATTGGTAGGGACCTATAGCTTGATTAGGATTTCCATACGGGAAAGTCTGCGCAGGAGGGTCCAAACGGTAGCGTTCAAAGCGAAACTTGACATTGAGTTGGAATCTTGGGCGCATGAAGTGAGGGAGAGGGATGGGGATAGTTGGGTTGATGCTGTAGGAGGAGCCACCAAACATAATTGGGCCTTGAATGGGTTGCGGAGGCTGATTGGCAGGAGGACCATTGGTATGAGCATGCTGTTGTTGGTTGTTGTTCTGAGAATAAGGAACAACAGATTGGTAGCCTCCTTGTTGATTGTACCCTTGCTGGCCAAATCCAGCGTGAAAGTTATTAGGGAAACTACCAGAAGCAGCAGTATAGTGAGTGTTGGCTGGGCCAGAAGGGGGTTGCTGCTGGAAACCGTGATTACTGGCTTGTTGTTGACTAACCTGCTGTTGTAAACCGTGTTGTTGACTTTGCTGAGCATGACCTCCTTGCCCATGACCACCATGAGCTCCAGTGATGGGAACAACAGTCGATAGTGGAACCATCTCGAAGAATCCACGGTGAAGTGGACGATTGGAAGGCTGTGCGAAGGTCGCAATCCTCGGGTGTAGAACATGATTCACAAAGAAAGCCAATCTGGTAGTGTAAGCGTGCACCGTCTGCTGTGCAGGAAGAGGGCAGCGTTGGCACATGTCACAACAGAATAACTCTGGTGCGGGTTGTGGATTATACTGAGGAGCAGGGATTTGAGGTTGCTGCTGCTGCTGCTGCTGCTGGGGTTGCTGGGGTTGCTGGGTTCGCCAGTTGTTCTGCTGAAGGTATCCTTGTTGGGCTGGATTCCATGAGCCGCCAGCCCATCCAGATCCTCCCTGATATCCTTGATTCTGAAAAGGATTCATGGCTCTGTAGGTAGTGAGAGTTCGATCGAGGTGTTGTTGAGGTAAATAGGAGGATATTAGACGTAAAAGCCGAGATCGAGAAAGGAATTTGAGGTGTTTGGGGGGGTATTAGACGTAAAAATCGAGGCTGCGAAAGGTTTTTGACGTAGATCTAACGTAGTAGGCGCGAGGTAGCTCTACGGTATTGGATGTGGACGTAGAGATCGGGAATACTGTAAGGAGGACAAGGAGGAAGATCAAATTGGGACTAATCAAGATAGAAGCTTGAAAGAAGGGCGCAACTCTTGTGCTAGACAAGGGAACTTCAAAGCAACCGTTCTACTTGAGAAGTATCTTCATGTAGTACGTGCTTTGGAATAGAAGGTCTCGATCTGAGAAGGGGAAGAAGATGAAGGAAGAAAGAAAGAAAGAAAGAAGAATAAGGGAGATGTTTACAAATCAAAGGCTCGGTTTAAGTAATCTCTTATTTTGAAATCTCAGCAAGCTAAAGTCGGAGCCCCGCCTCAAATTTACTCAATAGAACCTTCCCTGCCTCTCAATTCAATGAAAGAAGTCAATAGAAGCGCCAATCCGCGTCTAAGCTACTCAATAACCTATAGAACGGCTTTAATTTGATATTATAAAAGCACCTCTGCCGCTCAATTCAATTGCCGAGGCCAATAGAGGCGCTCATTCACGTCTAAATCACTCAATGATCTATATAATGACATTAATTTGATGTTATATGACCTCCTCTGCCGCTCCAATTACTGATTGGAGCAATGAGAGATCTATTGCGCCATCAAATCATTCAATGACGTATATTACAACTTAAATTTGATACTATACAATCTCCTCTGCCACCCGATCAAAGGAATAGAGGCATTATTGTGTATTCAACTTACTCGAGGTCATATCTACTAGTAAAAGCTCAAATTGACCTCGAAATTATCAATATAATCATTCACCACTGAGCATTGGATTGATTCTGCCTAGGAATCGTAAGGTTGCTTCAATACTGCTCAATATAACCATCGCTGCCATTTACATTAATAACTGAGGACTTTCATACGCCTCTGAATGAGTCAAATGACATATGACATAGCTTATTGCATCTTCAAATCAATGACCGAGGCCAATAGAAGCGCTAATATGTGTCTAAATGGTCAAACGACCTGTAATTCCAACTGCCCGGGATTTGATACTAGAATCTTGCCTGATTTCACATCAATAATTGAGGAGATAAAAGACTTTAGTGTGCGTCTAAATCAGCTAATGATCTATGCTATACTAGGTAATTTAATTATGACTCTACATCGATCCATGATTGAGGTTGATAAAAGCGCTGATACGCATTTAAATCGCTTAATTACCTTGAAATACACCTGAATCCACCTTAAGTCACCAATTGAGCCCAACAAAATCTTTTAATGCGCCTCAAAATCACTCAACACCCTATAGTACGTCTCAGATACTCACCTAAATCAACCAATAACATACATTGTGGCTCGGAGATACCTCTAAACTCCTGAATGGCCAATGGTGTGACTCTAATACGTCTTTAAATCGCTCAATGGTCTATAGTAAAACTCGAATTTGATAAAATGGAACCCTTCCTGCCAGTAAAATTAATTGCTGAGGCCAATAAACTCTCAAAGACGCATCTAAGTAGCCCAGCAACCCGGTTTAAGGCTAGGGAACGCCTCCAAATCACCGAATGACCTATGGTGCAGCTAGAATAAACCTTTAAATCACTTGATAGCCTATAGTACGGCTTTTAGTTAATTCAATAAAATGTTTCTGCCTTTAAGATCAATGACAAAGACCAATCAAAGTTCAAGCACGCATCTAAATTACGCAATAGCCAACCAATTTTACAACGTGAGTATACCGTTAAATCACTCACTAGCTTGTAATACGGCGTGAAGACGCTCTGAAAAGACTTGATGATTCGTTACATGGATCAAATATGCCTCTGAATGGCTTAAGTATCTATAATGCAGCTTGATTACATCTTCAACTCACTTGATAGCCTTCAGTATAGCTTCCATTAGCCTTTAACTAATCAATTTATAATCGTTCAACGTGCCCAGATGAGTGTAATATTAAACAAAATCTACAAAGAAAGCTTATAAATGAAAGATTTTCTGTTAATATCCTTAGCTATCTGAATCTATTTTTCAAGTAGCTGATAGAGCTGCAATGATATTCTCTTATACTGAATCGATAATAAATTAAGTATCAAATTTCTCCAGCTTAGTATTTTACTTAAAAAGCTACTTTTAATGATTTAGTATTTCTTCGTTTCAACAAACACTTTAAAGGGATACATATTGAAGTTGTTAGAAACGAGAGTATAGAGCTTATTATTGAAGCAAAATGAGCTCAAGTATTATATAACAATGTGTAATGAAATGGAAATGAAGTTCCAATTGTAATAATTACTTCAAATCGATTTATTCTATAATTCTTCCTACACTACCTTTAGACTTTTGTATATACATTATTTCTGGTACCTAAATGATGAAACATCAGATAGATTATCTTTTCTCAATTTATTCCCTTTTTGCTTTCAAGAATCAAAGTAAAGAAACTTCAAGTCGGAAAAGTAGATATAATGAAGGGGTGTTTCGGATATTGAGATTTGATCATTGGCACCACTCTGGCGATACTTCCTATACTATAATAGTCCTTAGAAGTATTGTATTGATTGTTGTTACCCAAAACCACATGGTATTGATGGAATAATATATATAAGCGCCGAGGCTCTAGCACGTACGCTAGTCCTACGGCACTCTGTATCATGATTGCCCCGATATTAACGATGAAAATAAATTCTATAAAAACATTCTATATATTTTCAATGAATCTTCATATGTATCCCAAACATGAGGTAAAAGCACAGCTTAATCTCGTAAAAAGAATCAAATCGCTCTTTCTAATATATTTTCTTATTTCGACCCCTATCATTTGTCGAGTATTATACTTCATCTAGTTACAACTTGAAAAATCCCAGCTATATTAGTAACTGAATAGCTTCAAATTATTTTCTCTTCAAAAGCTTAATTAGCTAGTAGTATAAAAAGAGTTGTAGATAGGTAACTTTACGTGTGGATATCAGTACCTAATGTTTCATTATAGTATCCCCTTTATCATTTCGCTTGTTGGAAAATCGAGATAATTATAAAATGCTACGGGAACGAAAAGGAAGTGATGACTTGATAATCATATTATGCTAAAATCTAATATCAATTTAGGAAAGAGGATCGTAAGAGCGAGGAAGCCTTTTATACTACAAGCCCGATCCGCTTAAAGTGAAGCTATTAATAAAGTTATATACATATCGCATTTCCCATACCCCTCATTTTGATAAAGTGTATTGCATTATTCTATACGTATTTCACTAGATATTATTGGATCTCGTGCAAATAAATGTATCAAGTATCTAATATAGTATTATATATCATTGATTATATACCTACTGAAATACTAGAGTTCGCTAAAACAATTTAATCTTACTCTTTTCCACCTATGGGTTTTACTTCAAAATGGCATACAACTAAAAGAGGCGAATTATTTGGGAAATCAAAATAGGATAGATTATTACATCATATGAAATTACGAAAATCTCAAATTTCTAACCATAGCTCCTTCAAGTTAGCTTTGCCTCACAAGTTAGCTTTAATTATGAGAAAATCTACAAAGAAATTCAAAATCCAAGTTCCCTGCCTCCTCAATCTCGAAATGTTAAGTAAAAGCTTTCATATGACACCAAACTTCCCAATTATTCACCAGCCGGGAAAGGACCAAGCTCGGCCTAACTCTGAGGCTCCCTCAAAGCCCCCTCAAAGAATTTTCTGACGGTGAATTATCCCACAATTTTGAATAAAAAGCCACCTGTTGTTGTGGTTCAGGACACCGGATGATACTCTCACTTCCTGTCCTCCTTGGGTTCGGGGATCTTTTACAGGGGGGCAAGCTAGGACAAGGAATTTTAAAAGACGGCACAGGACAACCCGAGATATTATGTTAACAAAGGTCGGGAAAAGTAGGTAGGGAGATATCGGAAATTGAACTTTATGATTATGAAATTGATGGAATGGATAGCCTTGGATATTGGAAATGTCAGATATGTGATAGGATGGCTAGTAGGAGAAAATAACCTTAGTGTAGTATGATTTGATGAAATGATTTGTACTGGATATTCAAGTTTTGATATGGAAGCCTTGGGGAAGCCTTGGGGATTCTGGACCTTCTTTATAGCTCGAGGTGTACTGGGTTTTTTATACTGTATGTTAGATATCAATGCCAATCACACAAGTCTTTATATTCTTCCTCTTTCTATGTTTATACGATTCGAACTGAGAATTGCCAAATAAGAGATCTAATTGCAGTACCAAGTTGCCTGGAGGCTCACACGTTCCCACATTCGAACATCCGCACAGCTTGAACAATTCGAGATAGTAGAGTTGGGAGGCCGATTACGCTCTCCATAATATCAATTTGCAGATACTGCCATACTACCTTCACATCACCATCACCTAGAAGTCCCAAACCAAGGATCCAGACCTAGCATCAAGTCAAGAGCTCGCACAATTTGAGACGAAGTCAAGAAGTTAACCTACTTTGCCATGTCGCCTATTTTCCTAATGCCATGATATACTCGCACAAGTCTCCCCGAGGCATTCTAAACGGGGAACCTAATTGCAACATAAACTTTCCCAGGATTTCGCAGAGCTTGCACAGTTTGTGACAGCTAGTAAATTGCTCCCAGTTTGCTACAACGTTTATTTGACCTATTACCTACGCCATAACACTATCTTTATACGAATATTCCCGAGAAGTGCCAAGTGGAAGGCCTAGTCACAGCATCAAGTATCCTAGGAGTTCTCACAGTTCGACACGAAGACAGGAAGTCAACCACACTCCGCCATAACTATTTACCCTGTGCCCCTATTCCGTGCTTATACGAATCTCACTGCGAAGTGCTAAACGTCGCTTTGAAACCTAGAATCAAGTTTCCTAGCTATTCGCACAACTTGAGACAAATCTAAATAGTCACGGTCTTCATAACATCTAGATTCGTTAACTTCTCAACAACTCCCTGTTTCGAATACTGCCAGACCAAACCCAGGCATCTGCGGACTGCTAATCTCCCCCCTTTACCTCACTGACCATATCCACACAGGAATCTACCCACGGCATCAAGATTCCTAGGTATTTGCCCAGCTCGAGACAAATCCAAGAAGTCAACTACGCCCTGCCACGACATCTATATTCGTTAAGTTCGAAATAACTCCTGGTTAGAATGATGCCAGGCCGAACCTAGACGTTGACAGACTTCTAATCCCCCCTTTTCTATCTCAGCAACCACGTCCACGCGTGAATATAACGGTGGCATCAAGGTTCCTAGTTATTCACGCAGCCCAAGAAAAATCTAAAAAGTCGCTCACGCCCTTCCCCAACGTCTAGACTAGATTCGTTAAGTTTTCACAACTCCTCTTTCGAATACTTTCAGGCAAACCTATACAATCGATATACTACTAGTTTGCCCCCCCCCCCCAACCTCCACGACTATACCCGCACATGGAAAAGATAATCCGAACATCAAGTTTCATAATACCTCGCACAATTAGACGCGAGGCAAGGAAGGTAAGGCAACTACAAATACCCTGCCGCAACGCCTAGATTCGTCAAGTCCTCGAGAATTTCGGTACTGAATACTGCATACCAGTCTAGACATCGACAAACTGCTAGCACGCCCTCCCCCTTATCTCTCCGATTCATCTCCACAGGAATCTCGTAACAGCACCAAACTTCTCTAAAGCTCGCACAGCTTCGAGGCAAAACCAAGTCGACCACTCCCTGCCACAAAGCCTAGATCCGTCAAGTTCTCGTTACTTCGGTACTGAATACTGCGTTGCTACTCCCGATTTGGATAGACTGCTAAATGCGCCCTACAACTACATTACGTCGACGACAAACAAGAAGTTATTCGATCAAGCTCGAGAAATAAGGGGGTGGAGAACTAGACTAGGCTGGAATAAACGCATGGTGGTGGTTAACTAGGAGGATTTTGGTAACAATAGGAACGTGTTTCCCAAGCCTTACAAAGGTCTAGAAGTCCAATAGCAGTTGAATTAACCTGACATGAGTTAGTTGCTAAAGAATAATCAACAGGAGATTGCTGTAGCTCCCTGCATTTAGAAATCACACATGTCAGTCATTTCTTATCTTTCTTCTTTTTACTCGGGGACATTTATTCATTCTACTCAAACTACTTTGTAGTAACGTATCACAAGCCAAGAATAACAAAGATAGCAATATACCCCCATTCCTTCCCCCATTCCTTCCAGTTCATCAAAGGCCCCTCACATTGCACAGCTGACCCTAAAATCCAGATCCCAAACCACTCAAGGGTATACTAGTCTTTTCTCGATTCATAACCTTCTTCCAAGCCACCTATGCTGCGAGACGACACCAACCACTTCTAGAACAACTATGACAACTCTACAGCAAGACAAGTTAACTAATATCCCTAGAATACGACCTCCAACGAAACCAACAGAGTCGCGGAGGACTCCTGCTTTTACCCCGAGTGAAACCTACAGTGATTCTTTTACCCATCCAATCTATCTCCTCTCCAATATCTCTCAACTACTTCAACTTCCCTTCTCGACATATCTCGAAAACGAATGCTACAATGAAATCCAATACAATTGCCTCCTTCCCAGTCCTGGCTATGAACATAACGACTTGAGTACCTAGACGGAGATTTCGCCGAAACTGGGGAATTGGGGATTAACCGGATATATACATGAGATAGGGAGGTAAGTTCCTGATCTCCTCCTGGACTGTAGTATAAGTCACGACTAGAGCAACTATCCCCCAATTGCTCTGCCAGGTCTCAGGCTCGAGATAGCAAGCTTGGTTGAAGTATTTCACCTCAACCACTCCCCGAGTTGCAGAGCAATGCGCATGATCCTACTATATGCCGCATTCATCTCGCAGATATAAACTATCCAGGCGTCGAAGTACTTTGTAGAGCTTTGCTATATTTTAATTTTTTGAATTGGGAAGGAAGCTTTTTTAAGAAAAATCTGTTTCTCAAGTCGAATCGCTAACTATTTTGTTGCAGATCAGGAACGGTAAAGACGACTATTACTATAATCATATACTACACCTACCAAGTCACCGATACAAAGGTACCAAGTGAACAAAAATAAAAGGCGAGATGATGGAGGAGTCTACGATACAGCAAGATATCATAACGGAGAACTGGCATTTTCCCCATATGAGATAAGTATGACGGAGCTGGACGGGTTTAGAATTGCTTAAATTGAAAGGGATTAGAGAAGGCAGTCCTATAGTTCTAGCCCCTAGACATATGGAGCCTATTCAACTCTCCCCGGATCTCGAATTGAGCAATATAGGTATGGTATACATCATCATAGTCCAGAACCAACAAACATGAACAATGTGAAAACGCAGATGTTTCCCAAATATAAGTATATATCAAGAACAGCAGAATAAGAACGGGGGTAATTAGATTGTGGTTTACGTGACGCAGGACTGAGCTCCAGGACATTGTCAAAAATATACGTTCAAGTCCCTCTCCCCTCCTCCAAATATTCCCAGCTGTTATGGCACAACTACCTATGCAGAGCAAGAAAGCCATTTACTTATCTAAATCCATAAAAAGAGTAAAGTAAGTAAGACATCTCATCTCCGCGCTCCCCCTCTCGGATAATTATCAACCCCTCTCTACACATATCCAAGGCATCTAGCAACTATTACCAGTACGAATCCTCCACCGCCAAGTCCACGATATCAATACCTACAATACCCAGACTCGAGAAGAAGGGGGCCAAAAATTGGTGTGCCGAAGGATTAGAGAAAGAGAGAAAGCCGGGGGACTTTTGCATTATTTGGGAAGGGAAGGGAAGGGAAGGGAAGGAAGACTTTTGAAGTTGCTAATTATTCTCCAGGAAACTATGCCTGAAGACGATGAAGAGGAAAAGTTAATCTACCTGCTATACTGCGAATGATAAGATTGAGGGGAAATGAATGGATCGAGAGGGGGATTTCCAGGCTTTAGAATAGGCGGCGACTAATTGTATACAATAGGATAGGATAGGATAGAACAGGAGCAAAAACGATGACCGCAAGAATGGATATCCAGGCGTTTAAGAGAGTGCTCTTCCCACCAACTTAATCCCCACAGATCCCAAAATCGAATCCTACAATCCTACAATTCTGAGTTCTACCAGTCCCTGGCCCAGGAATACGAAGACTCGAGAGATAGAGGGAAAAACTGGATGGGAGGTTACAGAAGCGGGGAACATAGCGGAGGGATTGAAGAACGATGAGCTCTGTCTGATTACAAACATACTGTACCAAGAAACAAGCAACTGCCACCCCCAAAGTGTATTTTGAAGTCACCAGAACGCAGAGCTTTACAGGGAGTGGCAACAGTTATGCATATCTATCGAATTGTATTTTGGTCTGATAGTGTGGGGATTCGGATCATTTTTCACCAGTGTGTCTGCGAGAACTGACGACTGAAGTTTGAAGATACATTGGCAATGCAAGGAACCTAGAAATCATATAGGGTGGTGGAAGTTTCCTCTATCTGTTTCGCCTTGGGGCAATGAAGGTTCATCGGAGTGTGCGTGTGTTGGTTGAAGGAATGAATATATGAAGGACAGTCAAGTTACTTACATGCTGAGGAGTGGAAGGTATAAGGACACTTATCCATTGTCGCTGTTTAGGTTTTCGAGGAACTGGTTCTGGTATTCATTCTATCCATACTCTTTCTTTTCGTATAGGTTAGGCCAGGCATATACATTTCCAATCCATTTGTTCGATCGAGTCCTTTCCAAGCTTTCCTTCTATATTTTTGAGTTATTCGCAATATCTATTTGGAGAGACCTGGGCCATACATACCATGGTCTAAAATTGGAATATTAATGTTATTCATATATGAAGTTGGAAAGAGTACAGATACAACCCAGCACAATATCCGCCGACATTTTTCATACCTTCCCATTCCCATTTATCCCATTCCCATACATTTCATTCATATATTCATACAAACCCCCCTCTTTCCCTCCCATTTACTATACCGAATACTTACCTACCTACCTACTCCCTAAACATCCCCCTACAAGCACCCAAAATAAGGTAAGCAAGTGAGCATTACGCATCCATTACGCGTCCGTTTCGTTCCCGTTTGGTTCCCGTCCATTCCCATTCCCGTTTGTTTCATCAAATCGCGTTTCATCACAACCCATCAAATCCCGTTTCATCACCACAACACTACCTACTTACCTATCTACCTACCTACCGGTACCTTACTGTAAGATCAGATCCGATCTCCGATCTAAAATTATACAGTAAAACTTAGATATGACTAAAGATTTAAAGATTTAAAGATTAAAGATTAAAGATTAATCATATATAAAGCAATTTAGGCAAACAATCTATGATTTTACAGCGAATTCAGGCGAATTCCAATTCCAAGTTGCGTTGCGTTGCAAGTAAGTAAGTAAGTAAGTTAGTTTTGTTGCGAATTCCAAGGGGAATTCATCTTTTACTTAGGTACTTAGCTAGGGATCTATGTAACGTATGTGAAGTACAAACGATTATTGTGCGATGTTCTTACTGTACTCATCTGTACTGTACCGATATATACCTACCTACCCAAATACCCAAATAACCAGCGGCAGTAATCCGTCATCCGCCATCCTCCATCCGTAATCCGCCACGTACGGGAAATACGGCTGCGTACCGATTGGTAGGTATGTAGATTCTGAGTATGAGGGTATGAAGATATTTATTTTTGGGGTTTCATTGTATAACAGTGTATATGTGTTTTTCTGTTTTGTTTTTGGATATGAGGTAAGGTAAGGTGAGAGGTGAGGTAAGATCTTACTTAGTTGGACTATTTTTGATAGCTGGAAGTGATGTTTGGGATGGTGTGTGGGATGTGGGATGTGTGGTGTGTGGTGTGTGGTGTGTGGGGAAGGGTTTTCGGGCCCGAGGATTGGGAGATGGATGGATGGATGGGGGTTGGAATGGAAGGTGTGGATTACCCATCTAGGGATAGAAGGTATGGCCGGGGAAGATGGAAAAATGGAAAAATGGAAGGTATGAATGGGCTTGACATTTAACAGGGAGGTTGATTGGGGCGTTCGGTTAGATCGGGATTGGGTAGGGTATCATTGGTATGGTATCATTAGTACCCGCGCGATGCGATTCTGTTCGTTCGATTTGATCATTAATGGATGGATGGGTGAGTGGTTGGGATGGATATCATTCGGCGATGCGATAAGGTGATCTGGGTGGTACAGAGTAACGGAGTACAGTGGTGATAGATCATAGGGCGGGCTAATAGGCTATAGGCTATTATGGTAGGTAGGTAGTTCAGGGGTCAATGAAGGGGTTGAATCTTGACGAACGAACCCAACGCTACAGTAACTTAGGTAAGGTAAGCAAGCTAGGTAAGCGGAGGCAGGTACTGTAGCAAACGGGAATCGGTATCCATGGGTATAGTATGGGGGTTTCTTTATTAATCTATATATCTGGGCGGGCTTGCGCGGGATTCCTTTTTGGGGTTTTGTTTTGTATCAGGTTAGATTATCTTCCGTAGATTTTCATAGATTATATTATGTAGATTGGATTGTGGGGGAGGTGATATATGATATATTATTGTATGATGTCTAAATATAGATGGAATGTTTTGAAATGTTAAAGTTTGATGTATTTGATTGATGTATATGGCGATACATCCATACATCGTGGTGATGAGGTGTCAAGTAGATCTGTGTGAGATGAAGAAATGAGGAATTCATCGAATACTACCTACTAGGTAGGTATTGGAAGTGAAAGCATGGTAGATTGCAAGATTGCAACCGTACCACCGTACCGTAGCATAACCCGGAAAACAAACTTCATTTACGGTACGGAGACTCGGAGTACAGTATCTAGGGGAGGTCGAGAACCTGAGACTCATGAACGTAACCAACATTACGTACATTGGTTACCCACATTGGGGAATTCTCCCCCGCGAAAAGAGTGGGATATCCGTTGTGCCATTTCCTATCTTGGAATAGTTACGTGTAAGATTGCTACTTTAATCACGTTTGATGGTTTGACGGGTTGGGTTGACAGCGGGCGCCTTTGTAGTTTGTAGATGATCATTTCTTTTTCTTTTCTATCTTCTCCCCTTCACCACCTCACCTCAGTACTTCGAATAAGATTATTATATTTTAGTATCGGGAACCTTACTCACATTAAAGGTACCTAACCTATTTATGGCCTTCACTTCAATTCGCTTCGCTTCAAAGTATTTAGCACCTGATTCACCACTCTTTGCTCAAAACACCCAAGACCTAATAACACGTTTCATATGGATGAAGTAAAAAAACCTAAGATACCAAGAGTATTCAAGTCTCAAGAATATCAAGATTCAAGATTCAAGATACACACATCACACCATTACACCATCATGCCAAGATACCAAGAAATATAAAATTACTTTCAATTATAAAAACCAACAAAAGAGTCGAGATACCCCCTTTTTTTCAAATCATCCTTTGCGAATCAAAAAATTCCAAGTCGGATATCGGATACATACATGACGGGATCCATGGATACGATAGATAAATAGGTAGATACCTAGTAGCTACCTACCATGTATTAACGAACATCACCATCATCATCACCATCACCACATGCAAATATCTGCAAATATCTGCAAATATCCCTCCCCTCCCCTTCCCCTTCTCCCCCTTCTCCCCCCATGTCCAGATACCAGATGTCCTCTACTTCATTTTCATGTACTCGTAATCTTAACAATTTATCAATATACTTTAAACCCAAACTTCTAACCGTGGAAGACGTACTTCACCTAAAATAGGTTAAATGCCGAAGATATACCCAGCTTACCTAGGTACTCCATGTTCCCCAAGAGTCCAAGGACGGAATATACTTTGAAATAAATTAAAAAACCCATGGCTATCAATCAATCTTTTCGATCTATTGAATCCAATTGGCTTTTTTTTCGCCATAAAAAAAAGGGTGATTCAAAAAGATCGACGTGCCCAGATTTTCATCATTCATCTATATTCATCATCAGTGATCAATCAATGCAAGTTGCCCTTTTATTGATATGCTTGTATCCGCACGATTTACGGATTGAGTTAATAAAACTGCTACACAGACTACAAGTTTCACTTGGGATTGAATACATATACACATACATATACATACTTTTGATCTCTTCTTCATCTGATTTCAATCTTGAACCTTCAACAAATCCTTTAATATCATTCATTCACTCTTTTATTGTTGTACGTTCTACACTTTCGCTTGGCATCAGTACCTGCCGTTTGTTTTTGCCGCAAAACTGCCCTGCAGTGCACCAACTGCTGAGATAGGAAAGGAAAGGGAAGAAAAGAAAACAGAAACGGAAAGGAAAGGAAAGAGTTGTTACCCTCTTTAATTGTATTTGTCTGGACTCTTGATTTCCTCCGGAGTTCCATTTCAATCTTTTACACGTTCATTTATATGTTTGAAAATTTCCATTCATTAAATTGAATGAATACCCAGTTTATGAAGGGGAAGTGAAGTTCTCGAGATCAAA
>JANPYM010000010.1:1640145-1722337 GCA_025890175.1 Ciborinia camelliae
TACCACCGTACCGTAGCATAACCCGGAAAACAAACTTCATTTACGGTACGGAGACTCGGAGTACAGTATCTAGGGGAGGTCGAGAACCTGAGACTCATGAACGTAACCAACATTACGTACATTGGTTACCCACATTGGGGAATTCTCCCCCGCGAAAAGAGTGGGATATCCGTTGTGCCATTTCCTATCTTGGAATAGTTACGTGTAAGATTGCTACTTTAATCACGTTTGATGGTTTGACGGGTTGGGTTGACAGCGGGCGCCTTTGTAGTTTGTAGATGATCATTTCTTTTTCTTTTCTATCTTCTCCCCTTCACCACCTCACCTCAGTACTTCGAATAAGATTATTATATTTTAGTATCGGGAACCTTACTCACATTAAAGGTACCTAACCTATTTATGGCCTTCACTTCAATTCGCTTCGCTTCAAAGTATTTAGCACCTGATTCACCACTCTTTGCTCAAAACACCCAAGACCTAATAACACGTTTCATATGGATGAAGTAAAAAAACCTAAGATACCAAGAGTATTCAAGTCTCAAGAATATCAAGATTCAAGATTCAAGATACACACATCACACCATTACACCATCATGCCAAGATACCAAGAAATATAAAATTACTTTCAATTATAAAAACCAACAAAAGAGTCGAGATACCCCTTTTTTTCAAATCATCCTTTGCGAATCAAAAAATTCCAAGTCGGATATCGGATACATACATGACGGGATCCATGGATACGATAGATAAATAGGTAGATACCTAGTAGCTACCTACCATGTATTAACGAACATCACCATCATCATCACCATCACCACATGCAAATATCTGCAAATATCTGCAAATATCCCTCCCCTCCCCTTCCCCTTCTCCCCCTTCTCCCCCCCATGTCCAGATACCAGATGTCCTCTACTTCATTTTCATGTACTCGTAATCTTAACAATTTATCAATATACTTTAAACCCAAACTTCTAACCGTGGAAGACGTACTTCACCTAAAATAGGTTAAATGCCGAAGATATACCCAGCTTACCTAGGTACTCCATGTTCCCCAAGAGTCCAAGGACGGAATATACTTTGAAATAAATTAAAAAACCCATGGCTATCAATCAATCTTTTCGATCTATTGAATCCAATTGGCTTTTTTTTCGCCATAAAAAAAAGGGTGATTCAAAAAGATCGACGTGCCCAGATTTTCATCATTCATCTATATTCATCATCAGTGATCAATCAATGCAAGTTGCCCTTTTATTGATATGCTTGTATCCGCACGATTTACGGATTGAGTTAATAAAACTGCTACACAGACTACAAGTTTCACTTGGGATTGAATACATATACACATACATATACATACTTTTGATCTCTTCTTCATCTGATTTCAATCTTGAACCTTCAACAAATCCTTTAATATCATTCATTCACTCTTTTATTGTTGTACGTTCTACACTTTCGCTTGGCATCAGTACCTGCCGTTTGTTTTTGCCGCAAAACTGCCCTGCAGTGCACCAACTGCTGAGATAGGAAAGGAAAGGGAAGAAAAGAAAACAGAAACGGAAAGGAAAGGAAAGAGTTGTTACCCTCTTTAATTGTATTTGTCTGGACTCTTGATTTCCTCCGGAGTTCCATTTCAATCTTTTACACGTTCATTTATATGTTTGAAAATTTCCATTCATTAAATTGAATGAATACCCAGTTTATGAAGGGGAAGTGAAGTTCTCGAGATCAAAAAAAAGATACCTAGGTACTTTCAAATCATCACAATCATGACTGCCAAACATGAAAATGTTAAATGGGTTGACGTATGTTCTTTCTTTTTACCTCTTGTCTCACTCCAACTGAAAAAAAAATGGCTTGTCAATTGAAAACTAACATATTTACGTAGGGTCTGAGAGGTATTGCATCCCTCCTAGTAGTTTCCACCCATATAGCCCGAGCCTTCGACGGAGATCTCTTCCTCCCCAGTTCAGGCGAAGGACTCCACCCTCGACTGCTCCAACTCCCCATCCTTCGAATCCTCGTCCAAGGACGCATTGGAGTAACAATCTTCTCTCTCGTTACCGGTTATGTCTGCGCTCTCAAACCCATCCGACAATGTCGAGCTGGAAATCAACCTGCTTGTCTGAACACCATATCTCGCTCTGCATTTCGTCGACTCCCTCGTTTGGTTTTACCGACTACTATCGCTACAACCATCATCTGGTTCCTCTGTCAATTTGGTATATATAAAGTTGCGAAACGATGTGATAGTTGGTGGATCGAAGCGACCTCTCCGGATATTACGCCATATTTTGGTGATGCGATTAAAAGTCTATTGTATCATTTAATTACGACGTGGACGAGAGGTTGGAATATTTATGATGGGAATCAATGGACTTTATTGCCATTGTTGAAGGGTGCAATGTTGGTTTATGTTTTTATGTTGGGGACTGCAGGGATGAAGGCTAGGTATAGGATGATGTCGAGTATGGCGTTGTTTGTATATTTTTATGTTGCGAATGATTGTGAGTTTTTTCCTTCTCAAGTTTCACATCCTCTCCACTCTCAAAATTTCCACCTTGGTTATATCTCTTGCAATTAATTCGAATACTAATTTATCCTCCAGCTGCTTTTGGAATGCAATTCTTCTTCGGAACCTTCCTCTCTGACCTCTCCCAACACCCACCTCACATTCAATGGCTCACAACCGTCACCTGGCCACGTTATTACCTCGCACCAGCACTCATGCTCCTCGGTTTAATCTTCGCCTCCTACCCAGAAGGAAAACCAGAACTCCAACCCTGGTCACAATCCCTCTACAACCTATCACTCTGGATATTCCCCAGCGACCCTGACATTCCACGTTTCTACTCCGGTATTGGACTCGATCTCATCGCCCTCGGTATTCATTTCTCCCCTCTTTGTAAAGATTTCCTCGCCAATCGCTATCTCCTCTGGTTTGGAAAAAATAGTTTCGCCGTTTACTTGATCCATGGAACGTTATTGAGAACTCTCATGATTTGGATGTTATATGGTGTAACCATGCCCGCTGATGTGGAGAATGAGGAGGGTCAAATGGTTAAAGGCGTTCTCCATATGTGTGGCAGGCTTAGGTGGTATTCAATGCTTACTATTTGGTTCGTCATTTTATATGCATTGGCTAATGCCTGGACTAAGTATGTGGATCCTTGGTGTGGAAGGGTTACTCAGAGATGGGAAAGATATGTTTTTGAAGAGGATGGGGGACATGGAAATGGACATCATGGTAATTCGAATGGGAATGGTGGGCCGGAAAAGGGTTTACTTGGTTGAGAGAGTGGGATGTTAAAGGAAAGATCTTATCATCAGGAGAGAGAAGAATTAGCAGTATATCAGCAGTATATCATGATATCTGATGGAAACCGGAGACGACAAACGGATATATGAGGATTTACTTGCTATCAAATCGAAGACATATGGGAGGGCATTTTCTGGGCTGGGCTGGGAAAGGGAAGGGAAGGGAATTCTTATACATAAGTTTCTTGGTTGCATGCTTGCATATATGCATACCTACATATAGATGATGGAATGGCATGGCATGGAAATGACACGGAAATCAGACTTTCAAGCCAAGTAGCTAGATGGGATTGATTGATTGATTGCTTTGGCAAATTGGGGAAGTGGAGTGGAGTGGAGTGGAGATTGCCTATGTATATAGGGTATATATATATATATGAGGGGTGGAATGGGATGGAATGGAATGGATTGGATTGGGTGGGATGGGGGAATGGGGGAATGGGGGAAATGGGGGAAATGGGGGATGTGTATACTTATATAAATAGGTATTTTATAGATGAGAATGAAGATTTGAGAATGAAGATTTGAGATTTGAGATTAAGATTGAAGGTTTTGATGTATTGTATTGTGTTGTGTTGTGTTGTGATATAAGAGTATGGTGGGGATGGGTGATGAGGGTGGGGATGGTGATATGGATGATTAGGGTTAGGGTTGGGGTTTGCGTTGGTTTGTGTTGGTTTGGAGGAGGAGGAAAGGAGAAGGGGAAGGATGAAGGGGAAGGAGATGAACCGGTAGGTATAAATCTGTTTTAAATCATGTAAATATATCGATTTTAAATGGTGTATCGATTTTAAATGGTGTATCGATTTTAAATGGTGTATCGATTTTAAATGGTATATTGATTTCAAATTATTTAATTGAGTATTAAGGTTATATATGTGTGGATAAGAAGAGGCTTGAGGGGGGTGGATGGATGGATGGAGGAGGGGAAGGGAAAAAAAAAAGGAAAGAGAAAAAAAAGAAAAAAAAAGGAAAGGGAAGGGAAAAGGGAAAGGGAAGGGAAGAAAAAAGAAAAAGGGGGATATGGGAAGGGATAAAAAAGGGGAGGGGGAGGGGAAGGGAAAGGGAAAAAAATGTGGAAAAGGAAGAGGGAGGAGGATGTGGGATATGTATAGGGATAGGGGGATGGGGATAGGGATAGGGGGATAGGGTTGGGGGGAATACGAGGTACGAAGGAGGGAGGAGGGAGGAGGAGAAGATTAATAGGTATAAATCTGTTTCAAATCATGTAAATGTATCGATTTCAAAGAATGTATCGATTACAATCTTTCCAATCTTATATGGGGGGATTGGGGAATAGGGGGAAGAAAGAGGAGGGAGAAGGGAAGGGAAGGGATAGGGGGAGGGGAGAGGAACTCGAATGGTTTGGATCATGGAGATGCGATGGGAGCTATGACTGAGGGATAGAGATGAGGAGGAAAATGGATGGGGTAGGGGGAGGGGTAGGGGAGAGGAGGGAGAAACGTTTCTCGGTCCAAATCAAACAAAAGTTTTGGGAATTCATCTTTTGGGCTGATATCTTTGGGGTATTTTGGAAATGATTTTTTGGGGTGATTTTTGGGATGATCTGGGGGTTATTTTATAATTTTATATTATATTATATTATAGAAATAAAGGGAGAAAGGAGGATGGAGAGTAGAGGGGAGGAGAGATAAAACAGAGGACTTGTCTTGCTCTTGCTCTTGCTTCCGGAGATTGTAGTACTGGAGTAAGTATGTTCCGATCTGAAGATTGAGAATCTCTGGGTCTTTTTTCTTTTGTGAAATGGAAATGGAAATGGAAATGGAAATGCGTGTTTAATTGGTGTTTAGATAGGTAGGTGGGTAGGTAGATATCTAGATAGGTAGGTAGTACGAACTCGCTTTGAAAGAAGGGATGGGAAGGGATGGGGGATCGGGGATTCGGGATTTGGGATTTTATTTGGGGTGGAGTGGAGCGGAGTTTGGAATTTGAAGGAGGGTGTTAAAAAGGAGGGCTGAGGAGGGTGTTAACCTTTAAAGATTCTTTTGGGAGAGGGGGTAGAGAATAAAGATGGAAATTCATTTATTGGGTGTAATGACTTCGAGTGGAGTTTGGTTATCTCTTTGGATTTTGGAATGGGTGGATGCATGGGTCAGTAGGAGGGTTGTAGTTTGGGGCGGGTCATGTATGGAAGATATGAATTGTAGGATTACATTCTGACACTGTTGGAACTTGGAACTTTGTAACCCATTATCTCCAATATCTTCTATCGTTGTGGTAAAGTAAGTAAAGATATCTTAATGTGATACAGTATGCAAGTGAGATATTAATCCGGACTTTGGGGGAGAGGGGAGGGGTTAAGCATGGATTTCGGAGTGTTGAAATCTTATATAAAATATAAAGGGTGATATATTTTGGGATGGAGTGAGTATTGTAAGATTTATTAATAGATAATAGAGACTATTTAGATTAAAATTCCTAGTACAATAAGTAGGTATGACGACGAAAATCTTCTTCTAAAAAGGGGTTCAGTCTTCAATTGCATAGGGTGGGCTCTGTCTAGCCGTTAACCTCTCCGTTTATAATCACCAATACCGATACCAGCGGCCATACTTGCCCAATTATAGATACTAAACTGCAAAGTCCCAAGCATAGAACTGGAATGGGTGCCTGTCACACACTATACGTTCATGATATCATCTATAGGCAAAATGGAAATTATGCTCGGGATTCCTTTCTATTTCCATGGCAGGGTGGAGATTATTCTGCTAGTTACATTCCCAATTTCTCGCCAAGAGGGGTATTGTGAACCCCATGTTCTCTTCATGATGAGTGAGTGTCATACCCAGTAATCCTTCCATTGCAATTGACATGATTCCAATAATGAATCTGGGCGGCCTCGAGATCATAAACAATAATGCAATTGGTATACTGAGCATTGAGACAAAAGTTGAAATTGTAATTTCCGCTCCATGACATTCAATCAGTACATTGAGTATCGGAGCAGTATAGGATATCGGCGTAGCTGCGCTTGCTGATGTCGCCGTGAACGCCGGCTTGGATTTGACCGCGGACTTGGTCGGCTCGGGAGGGTTGGTGCTCGAATATTCCCGGGGAGGTTTGGATGATGACGCCGAGGTTGGGGAAGAGGATTTCGGCTTGGTTGGTTTCATCGGGGATGGCGAACCCGTGGCATGGTTCTCTAGGGAGGGCTTGGTAAGATGTTGGAGTTTGTTGGCTTGGTTCACTTACGGATTGCTTGATGATTGTGTGATAACTGAGTGGAGTGATTGTGATTGTATTGGTTTATTTTATTTCTTCATTTGAAGGGTAAAAAGCTTCAATTTATAGAGATCTACCTCTCTTCAATGTGGTTACGTGACTTATTAATCATTATTGAAGCTGTGAAATATTAGATATATACTTTGTGCAACCAACAACTGGGGAATAAGATGGAGGAATTGGTAATCATATTCCTGGGTTAGAAAAGGGAATGAGGGGGCGGAAGCGAAAAATGTGACGCGCGACAATTGATAAGAATAGATTTGGCAAAATAGTACATAGGGAGGGATCCGGTAATCTTGCGGTTGCAACAGTAGATATGGTAATTTCAAGCGAATTTTGCAGATATACGCCTCATAGTCCTATTTCATTTTGAGAATTTAAGAGTTACATTCCGTCGTGAGCAATTTTGAGGATATGATGGAACATAATTAATAACAAAAAGACCAGTATATATGTGAGCGAGGTAACCTGTTGATCTTTACATGATCCCTTGAGCTTGGAGCATTCTGTATTGAAAGCTTTTAGACAAGTCTAACACACCATTGGCCATCGATGCCGGTTACAATGCAACACCCGTTACTCGTCCCACCCTTTTCCCATACACTTTTTTGACAGAGCTAGTCTAATGAATTATGATACCTAGTATGATACCTAGTATGATAATCTTGAAGTAGAGTGGAGTTGCACGAATTACTAAAGAATAAGGAGGAGAATAAAATCAGCTCGATAAAGTTTTGTTGAATAAGGTATCTATAGTAGTCCCCTTGGAAAGTTCAGAGTAATTTTCTCAATAATTAAGCATCTGGCACTCGCCTCCGCAATGGATGCTACGTTCAATTATCGAGAATAGTTCAGAGATTGAAATGCTCTGAGACAATAAAGACAAAATCTGATTTTCCTTTACCTCACAGCCAATTTTAATAATTGAAAATAACTGGTCTGGGACCTTGAAATGTTCTATAGTAGAAGCAATCCTAGAACTAAATTTTCTCTCTATTTCAAACGTAGGAGCGGACCTTTCATACCCCCCTATTTTTGCCAAACTTTCTTTGGTTACATATCTGCTGCTATATGCTCAAAGCTCGGAACAATTGCACTCAGGCTTAAGTGCCTCATGGCACTCTTCAATGTCGTAATCTAGGTTCGACGAGTTATGCTGCAGACTCCATACACTCAATAGGACTGGGTTACCAAAACCAGCCACGAAATACCGGGTTGCCGTATTGAGTGCCCAAGTACCCTAAGAGTCGCCTGGAGTATTGGAACTGTTTGGTAAAAATATCGCTGGCTTCGTGAATATATATACTGGATCGGTGGTAGCGTCTCCGAAGTATTTGGTCTGGAGAATTGAAAGGCCACCCACGGCAAGGTCAAACCGCAGTTACTCAACACAAGTGACCCACAATGACCATACCACTTTTAACACATCTGTAATAATTCTTTAGCAAAAGTCTCAGCTCCGAATGAGATATATATTTCAGGTTAGTTATCCCAAGAAGCAATTTGTTATGAAGTCGAAGCAAGTGATAAAATGACGCCGGCGTCAGTGACATGGGCGTCAGTTCAGTAGAATCATAAGAGGGTAGGAGGGGAAGTACCTTTCCGAACCGAATCGGTCGTTCTAGTAAGGCTGACCGTTTGAGTGGTATCTGTAACCTCAAAAAAGAAGAAAAAGCAAGAGGAGCGGGGAGGTAACAAGAAGTTTATCACAATCATCTCATCTCTTCTTCTTTTAGTGTCCCCCCCAAGCTCCATATATCACCCGAATCGGTTACTGGAACGAACGATTTGGTTCGAAAAAGCTAGTGGAAGGGCAGAAGGGCAGAAGGGCGGAAGGGTAGGAATGTAGGAAGAGTATGAAAGTACCTAGGTAGAATAGCAAAGGTAAGATAAGGATATAGCTTGAAGCTTTATTCTTTTGGGCATTTTACCTTCGGCCCGAATCAGTTCTGTAGTTAAAATCTTCCACTGAACTGACCCTCAGGAGGAGCGTGTCATTTTATCACTTACCTGAAACCCAGGCATACCGGGTATGTTGGCTATAAGATCTTGTGGATTGATACTGTCAAAGTTGGAAGTTGGGTTATATTCTAATTGGGTTCGAGATTCTATGAATCTTTCTGACGATGAATGCCTCTGGCCAAATTGATGCCCCGAGCTATGGTGGGATTCGACATAGATGTCATTGTTGCGATGAATTTTAATGGAGTGAGGTACTGTAACGGCGTGCGTGTGGTCTGTGCACGTAATCATCTGAATGTAATCCGGTACTTATTAGCTCACTTCATCGATGAATAGGTACACTCTTCATCACCGACTGGAAAGCCGAAATATTCCTATCTGAGATTTTAACAAATTTCTAGCTCATCTCATCTTTCACTACATTGCTCCTTTTGTTGTATATATCCAGGACTTGGCCGACTATATCAGGACTGCTTGTCTCTAGTTTTCTTCTACATGAGTTAGCTGCCTTAAGGTGGAGAGTGGAATGAACTTGATCCGCCAATAGAAAATTGGATGAAAGTGATATTGAGCCCCGGGCCCCTGCTAGGTACCTAGGACCTCGGGCTATCATATAATATATACCCCTTCTAGTTTAGAACCTAAACCTCGCAAGGCCAATCACCTCGTGAGCTATTGGCGATGTGAGATGTGACCTACTGTAAGGGGGTGACGGATTTCTAGAACATTATGCGTTTGTCTGCATCGTGGAATGATCCTGACCGCCAACTGGCACCCAACATAAGCTTTTCATGCAACATACCCCCACCCTTGACGCAGATCATTATTATCCGGTAAATTTCGGTGTTCAATGCACACTGCATCAAGTCTCCTTCCTAATCCAATTAACGTTCTCTTTGGCCCGTTTTCCATCGATTGTTCCTGACATTATCCCACATTATCCATCCACTCGGTACTTCCACAACATGGCGATTCTCGGTACTACGTTTTTTATTGACCGGATTATTTCTTGCAGAATGTAGTAGGTGGTATATGGGAATATATATGTTTGTCACAAGTAACAAATGTGAATTCTTGGCGACCAACAGCGTGCCCAGAAATGCTTTTCCGATAGGGGTAATCTTCAAGAAAACATCTTTATTAATGGCCGTGAACTTTGAACAGCGGGAGGCTTGGCCCGTGTTTTCAGGTGATCTTCATATACGTAAACCCAATCCCGGGATCGAATACGAAAGGTTAAAATAAGATTATAAACATCATCAATATCCCTTTTGTTGGTTGTACAACCCGATCGCCACTCTCGTTGATCTTTTTTTTTCTCCTGTTAGCTACAAGAAAAATCCAGCCCCAATCCTCATCATGGTTGCCTTCTCAAATTGTTTCCAGCTTTCTCTTTCCCTGTTGGCATCTACTGTTGTTGCTATCCCCACATCCTCGCAACTTGAGTCTCGGGCCGTTATTGCTTCGGATGCGGTTGTGGGTTTCCCAGAAACAGTTCCTAGTGACGCAGTAGGTACGGCCTATAAGGCATACAAACCATACCTCGATGTCGTCAATGGTTGCGTTCCGTTCCCCGCAGTGGATGCTTCGGGTAACACAGGGTATGGCTTTCCCCTTCATCTACCTTCTCCACCCTCCCTACGCGAATCATGTTTGGTTTCTAATGTCTGTTAGTGGTGGTTTGAAACCAACTGGTGGCAGCAATAGCGAATGTAGTAAGAGTACCGGTCAGGTATATGTTCGAGGAGCCCAATCCGGATCAAAATACGCTATTATGTATTCCTGGTAAGTTCTTCTCTACATATATCTCCACGCCAATCTTCTCACGCAATTTCCAGGTACATGCCCAAGGACGAGCCATCAGACGGTCTCGGCCATCGTCACGATTGGGAAGGAGTAATCATCTGGCTCTCCAGCTCAACCGCCACTACCGCCGCCAACATCTTAGCCGTGTGTCCTTCCGCCCACGGAGGTTGGGATTGTTCCACCAATGGTTACTCCCTCTCTGGTACCAGCCCTCTCATCAAGTATGAAAGTATCTGGCCCATCAATCACGCCTGCGGCCTTACCAGTACTGTGGGTGGTCAGCAACCAATGATTGCATGGGAATCTTTACCTGCCGTTGCTCAAACTGCTCTTGAGACTACCGATTTTGGATCTGGGAATGTTCCTTTTATTCCTGCTAACTTCGCAAACAACCTTGCGAAAGCTACTTTTTAAATTTATGGAAGTTTCCAGCCCGGCGCGCGGAGAAATCTGGGTTTTATATCTTTATGATATTTGGATGTATTGACGTTCAACTCAATATAATAAAAGCTTACTATTTATCCCAAGATTTGAATTGCACTTTATGTGAGTATATCGCTCTTAAATTGACTCGTAACGATTAGGCTTTTGATAAAGATGAAAAGAAGATATTCTTGATACATTCTTTACTAAAAGAAACAACGGATTCTTCCATCTTGACTTCCATTAACGTTACTTTCCACTTTCCCCTACACTGCTCCCACACATCACATACCTGGTCACAACACTCCCACCCAATACAAAACGTGATCTCCAACTTGGTATCTAAGAACGAGATGAGGTGGCCTGTGAAATAATCATTAATGATGCCAACCTGACATCATGACAAGTACCGATGACATGCATAAGTGAGCATGCAGATACAAGGTTTCCAATTGTCCGAACTGCAGCCCAGAGCTGAAAGCTCCCAATATTTGAAAAAATTATCAGTCTTTGAATACCATTTGTTATCCAGAGCGAAACCAACATTTCGAGTTGATGGAATGAATGTTCCAAATTGTTTGAATGCTCCAGATGGATTAAATGTCCGATGGACTATCAATCTCCGAGATGGATTAAATGTCCGAGATGGACTAAATCTCCGAATTAGATCGAATAATTCAAAATAGACTAGACTTTCCAATCAACGTAATTAATTGCATAATTACAAAACGAATTCAAAAATCCCATACCTATGCATGCATCATAACCAGACCATGATCCGAAATAATGGAAGCCCTACCTACCTACCTACCTACCTACCTATATATAAGTAAGTGATACATATACAGGGCAAGACTCTGATACGGAGATCAACCTCTTTCCAGCATTAATCCGAGATCAAAAATCTACGCATTAATTTCCCACCACACCCAAGCTCTTTTCTATCCCAATCCTCCATCCTCCTCTGAAATAAAATATTCTTCTCGCTTTCCTCGCAAGACCAAGATACCAAAACTCCACAGGTGCAGGTGCAGGTGCAGGGCACTATACGCCGAATCCCATGCTCTATCCTCTACCTATTCTCCTCTACCGACTCCTCATTCCGTGATATCAATATTACATGAGAGGTCTATCAATCCCTCCATATCATCTATATCTACACCTCGAAAACAAGATAAAAGAGAGAGAAAGAGAAAGAAAAAGAAAGAAAAAAACATCTTAAATTGAAATGTATGGAAAAGAGACAACGCAAAGAAAACTATATATAAAAATAAAATATAAAAATAAAATAATAAAAAGACAAGGAAAAAAAGATATTCTAATACAATACAATACAATACAATACAATACAATACAATACAATACAATATAATACAATACAATACAATACAATACAATACAATACAATAAATGTGCAACGAAATTCCTTCCTGCGCTCCAGGATACAAAATCGTCAAATACACTTTGTTCGGAGAAATATGAGAAGATGTGGAGAGAATACATGTAATGCAATGATAGAACGGAGAGAGTACAGGAAAGATAGGAAGAAAGAAAGGAAGAAAACAGACTTTTAGAGGAAAGAAGAAAGAAAGAAAGAAAGACAGAAAAAGACAGAAAGAAAAGGAGAGAAGGAGAATCATAAAACAACACCGACACCGTGACCGCATTCTATACCATTCCACCATTCCACCATTCCACCATTCCACCATTCCACCATTCCACCATTCCACCATTCCACCATTCCACCATTCCACCATTCCACCATTCCACCATTCCACCATTCCACCATTCCACCATTCCACCATTCCACCATTCCACCATTCCACCATTCCACCATTCCACCATTCCGCCATCCCACCATCACCTCTCCTCTCCTCTCCTCTCCTCTCCAATCCCAATTCAAGCCAACCCAACCAACATACTCCGCATCAACTCCGCACCTCCCGATTCCGAAATCCCCACCTCCCCACCTCCCCACCTCCTCACCTCCTCACCACTCTCACTCCCACCGCACTCCCACTCCCACCGCACTCTCACTCCCACCGCACTCTCCACCCTCCACTCCCACTCCCACCCCCAACCCCAACCCCAACAACAAGCAAATGATTCCAACACCGATCGCGCTCCCCCTCGTTTAAAAACCCGCGTATTCTCTGTTCTCTCAACGCTTCCTGTTGTTGCCTTTCCTTTTGCCTCTCCTCCTTCCCCTCCTTCCCCTCCTTCCCCTCCTTCCCCTCCTTCCCCTCCTTCCCCTCCTTCCCCTCCTTCCCCTCCTTCCCCTCCTTCCCCTCCTTCCCCTCCTTCCCCTCCTTCCCCTCCTTCCCCTCCTTCCCCTCCTTCCCCTCCTTCCCCTCCTTCCCCTCCTTCCCCTCCTTCCCCCTCCTTCCCCTCCTTCCCCTCCTTCCCCTCCTTCCCCTCCTTCCCCTCCTTCCCCTCCTTCCCCTCCTTCCCCTCCTTCCCCTCCTTCCCCTCCTTCCCCTCCTTCCCCTCCTTCCCCTCCTTCCCCTCCTTCCCCTCCTTCCCCTCCTTCCCCTCCTTCCCCTCCTTCCTTTCCCTCCCCTCCTCTACAGAAAATTGACATCCATCGAACCTAATACGAGCGAGGCCCTTAAGTTAGCTAAGAAAAAACAGAAACAGAAAAGAAAACAAAACACATTAAAGCGCAAAACATAAAAAAGACCCAAAAAAAAACAAAGACATACCCAACCAAACTACCACGCACAGTCTTTGTCGACCAATTCCCAGAAGATGATGAATAATTACTCTCAGACATAATTACTTTGACTTTTTATTTTCCGTGTTTTTCTCTCGTATTTGGATTTTTATCTCAAGTTTCCGAAATGAGAGGAGTCAAGAAAAAAAAAGGTATCAAGAATAACGAGAATCGCGAGAAAGATGACGAGAAGAAAACAGATGAAAGAAGAGAAAGAAGAAAGACGAGACGAGAAGGAGGATCCGAGTATAGTATAATTGCGAGAAAAATGAACAAGTGCGTTGCGTTGCGTTGCGTTATGTTGTGTTGTATTATATTGTCGGGAAAATGAAATTGATACTGAAATTGATACCGATACTGATCCTTCACCACGAGAAAAGAAAAAACCTGGATCCTAAATACCTTTTGAAGAGATAAGATAAGATACCACGTAGGAAGGAAAATCGCACAGCATCATAGGGAGCATTAGCATAGCATCATCACCTCTATCCCAAGTACTTACCATGATCAAAAAGCGACGTAGATGATTATTGCACACACACATCACCCACATCATGTACAATGAATGCAAATCTTATGCAAGGAACCTCGTCAATTGTACACCGCCAGGCTCGATTTCTCTAGCTAATCCTCTCTCATCAATACTCGGCGATGACACCTCTAAGCGCGATTGCAACACCAGACGCGCTTCGAGCACTCCTCACAGTTGCCTTCCTAGCATTTGCTTATTCTGTCTGCGGCTGGGTCGTCTTGAGGTGTCTCCGCGTTACTCGCCGCAGTCGCATATCTTCCAAGCGCTCGCTGCAAAGCCCACCCCTCCCGCCAATCTGACATGTCTTACATGATCGCTTGTCCTAAAAGGGTTCACAATTCCCATCGAATGAGGAGTCAGAGCCCCTCTTTTCTGACGAAAGATCCGAATTAGTAATCTGAAAGTGGTGGAGACTATTGTTTCGGCTGGGTGCAGAGCCGCTGCGCAGATGCTAGTGTAAGCCATTAATTTTGACATCGCGTGTTGCGGTTCTGTGTTCCAATCAGCTAGACACCAAGATTCCTAAAAACAGAACAGCGTGCATGAACATGTGTTGTTGATCGACAATGGATATATCAGGCTACATGGTGGTTCGTTGGGAGAATCTGGGACATATCAGGCTAAATGTTAACATGGGCATGCAAATGTCGGCATCCCCAACGGGCCACCACATACTTTTGTAATCGACTTGTGGTTTTTCAGGTGTATGTTGTACAATGATGTTTGATGCTATGTATCGATGCAAGGTTTTGTTGCAAGTTTTGTCGCAAGTCATAGGTGTAATTCCTAAAGAAATCCGGTGACCTAAATCGTGACAGGCGAATGAATGATACCTAATGATGCTCGGATAAAGCCCATTCTTGATGTTACCAATGTAATATATATTGCGCCATTGTCGGTATAGATGCTGATGGTCTAAAATATCCCATCTTGTATTAATGTCTCGAGTCAAACGATTGTTCAATGTTATGTCGACAACTCAATACTTTCGAAACTTTATCGGCTCGTCTTGAAAACTGACCACCTTCTTGACACGAGTCGGTATAGTTGATGATGCGTTAGCTGTCTTATCTTCAACATGAAGTACACCGTGTTCAGATCTCATATGTGTACTCAGACTGTCTCCGTCTTGATATTGGAGTCCACAAGCAAGGCATTTCAAATCACTTGAGGTGTGAGAAGCATCCAAGTGTCTGTAAACGTAGTCCCTACGGACAAACTTCTTGGGGCAAAGCGAACATCCTAACGGTTCTCCTTCAGATTTATGTATGGTTTTCATGTGTCGATCTAAAGATCTTTGCATAGGAGTGGGCTTAGGGCAATAAGAAACTGCACAAACGTGTTTTCCTGACGATGACTCCTTTTCGGAATCATCGGAGCCAAAGAGAGATCCCAAAGAAGATTTGGAAGTTTGAGTGAATTTCAAACATTCGGAAGTGTTTAAAGAGTTGGATAAAGATTTAGATGGTGTGATAATTCCATCTTGGTAATTGTTTGATGATCCATCGAAATTTGACCGTTGAGGAATAGGAATGGCAAACTTATCCTCTATTAATACATGCAGCTGTGTTTCATTGGATGATCACTTACAAAAGGTTTTGGTTTCTTCTGAGAGACAACTGCAATATCTGGGGATTGTTCTCGTTTGCGCTTTTCGCTGGCCACAAGAGTCTGTGCAGGGATGGCTTTGGGTGGTATTTGTGGGACCTTCTTGGTAGACTTCGTAATAGCAAGTGGCCTTTGCTCCTCTTCCAATCTTTTGTTTTGTTTTTCGACTGGCAGCAGCGGAGTCGTTGTGGGCTTCTGTGGAGTTTGCTTGTCGTTACAGTTCGAGCTCTTGCGGATTAATGCGGGCGAGTTGTGGATAAAGTCTTCATCGCTGGCATCGGCAAGTAAAGATTCAACCACAGCTCTAGTGTTGGGATGCTCAACGCATAAGCGCAGAAGAATTTTACCAAGTTGATCAGCACCAGAGGCAGTAATAGCGTCTGCGAGGGGTTGAAAGAATCGTCTTTTGTCGGGTTCAATTGATTTGAGTATGATTGAAGACAGTGAAACCCCGGATTGGAAAGACTCCCTCTTCAAAGGCTTCGGATTGGTCGAAGAACGAATTTGAGGTTGATTATCGATTCCGATTGGTTTTTCAGACGAGAGAATACAAGTTGTATTGGTAGAGGCTTCCTTAGCTGAATCAAAACTAGTGGCTTTTGTGATGTCTTCATCATAATAAGATGTGATATGATTGTAGTCCCAAGCAGGCGGCGCCGTAGCTGGCGATATTAAAATTCCCGCGTTAATGACAGTAGAAGTAGCAGGAGCCTTTTCTATGGCAGCATCTTGCAATGCCTTAGCCTTGGCCTCTTGCAATGCTTTAAAATGTTCTGCCTTTTTCTGTGTTAAAAGAAGTTTGATGTCTAATGGTTTTCCACCATAGAATTGGTCAGTCATTGCGGTTCAATATACTCAATATAGAACAAGCCACCACTGCAGATGCTTTAAATCAATTTCCACTTAATTTGACAGGTCGAATGAAGTTATCAACCTAAGATCGACCGCAAATATGATAGAATTTTGTATTTTGTTGGGACTTTGTCGTAAATTCTCGCAATGTCGCAATTTATAGAACAAATTGAAGATGGAAGATGAAGAAAAGGATCAATTCGCAATTATAAATTGAACGAGGAGATAGAAAGAGAAAGGATAAGAAAAGAAACCAACACGTTGGTTTTTTTTTGGGTTCTTATCGACTCGACTCAACTCACCACTGCCAGTCTTATCACCTTGTTGAAAAGAGCAAAAGAAAAGAAAAGAAAGGTTCGCATTCGCATTCGCAATATTATTATTTGATGCAGTCGCGTAGAACAATCGCGTTTGGTTCGCAACTGCCAAATTTGAACGGAGTTTTTATTCCCGAAACGCCAAGTCACGAGATCACCGGTTAAAAGGTTGTTGGAAATAAAACTGAACATTCAAACCCTTTCTTTCCTCAGATTATTGGAAATAGAACTGAACATTTAAACCTTTCCTTTCCTTTCTTCCTTCCATCTTCATATTTAGATTATCGGAAATAAAATTAAACATTCAAACCCTTTCTCTTCTCTCTCTTCTCTCGATATTCTGGTTGTTGGAAATAGAACTGAACATTCAAGCCCCTCCTCTCCTCTCCTCTCCTCTCTCTCATCTCGATACCATGTTATCTCAATTAAAAGAAAAGTCTGCGCATAGTCTTGCTGATAGAGAAGGGGTTCCAATTATTCAGCTCTTCTTCCACCATCCTCATATATCGTAGGAGAAAATATGTGCACCATTCTAATATTAACTTGCATGGGCATGTCAATTATAGACAATACAAGTTTGCATCTGGATTCTGGGTTTTCTGGAATAATGTAGCTACGCACTTCTTTCTCGCGGCGATTCTGGGCTGGAAGTCTCTCGTGGCATGTTGAATTTATTGCAAGTCGCAACATCTTTTCTGCCCTTACATTGAGATATTGTAATTTCCATATGCCAGGCTTATTGGTGGCGTGGTGGCAAAAAAAGAAATTCATCTTTTGAGACCTACCTATAGACTATTCTGTATGTCTTACCATCAACTCCTGCATTTGAATCGGCTAGATCACGCTTTTAGCACGCGTAATTTCTTTCCATGATATGATGGTCGATAGTTTTCAGCCATCGTCTTCGAAGCTGGCCTGAGTCAACTTTGTGTCGTTCGTATCTTTTTACTTTTCTGTATTTTTGTTAGAGACATATGGATTTCTTCTTACCCCTTGATGCCTCCAAGCATTTGCCCAGGCCTTCAATTATTTAGTATTTCAATATTCTCTACCTTACTCCATTTCTTACTCCCCTTCATTCTCATCTTTAATTGTCCTTCTTTTTGCATTTAAACTCTCCATCCTTTTGGAGATTCGACAACGCCGGTCTTTAAGCATCACTCGTTTTGCTCAAAGCAATCATGGCACCACGTTCGTTAAGAGATTCGTTGTTCTTTGCCGCCACTTTTGGTGTTGCAAGTGCAAGCATCAAATTAGAGGGTCGTCAGCATGTGGATCGGGATCTTGCACCCCGTCAGGCCAACTGCCCACCTCCTGTGACAGTCACTGTTTATCCAAGTTATTGCTCGTCTTCCCCATCTTCAAGTGCTGTGATATCTTCGGCTTTAGCTACATCCAGTGCGGGATCCGAATCGATCACAAATACGCCAATCATCTCCAGCCAATCGACTTCAAGCCCTGCTGTGAGCACCAGCCTTCCATTATCAATTTCGAGTAGCGAATTCCCAGCATCTACTTTGATTCCGATTAGCTCTGGAAGCCTTGCGTCTTCTATTGGCCCAGTTTCATCTCAGGGCAGCGTGGCTCCAAGTATTTCGAGCTCTGCGGCAGCATCAAGTTTTTCATCATTACTCCCATCATCGATACTTCCATCATCGGTACCAAGTTTCAGTATTTCGGAGTCACTATCATCTTCAGTATATATCTCGGTTAGCAGTACTTTATCCTCCGAATCTTTCCCTATTAGTAGCAATGTTCTATCCACCACCTCGGGATCATCCTCGGCGGCAGTCAGTACATCAATACCTGTTACTGGTAGCTCTTCCGAGATATCCAGTTCCTCAGGTGTAGCTACTTCTTCAGGCTCTTTGATCCCATCGTCTTCTGCAGCATCGACAGAATCAATCTCCATGAGCAGTAGTGTGCCTTCAATGTCCAGTTTTGAATCTGCCGGAAGCTCAACTGTACCAGGGACATCTTCCTTCCTAGGTAGCAGCGCGTCACTTCCCAGCTCTGTGCCCACATTTTCTAGCTCTTTCTCGGAAATCGGCAGTACTGAAAGCTCTTCAATCGCTATTTCTACATCAGTTCCATATGTATCGTCATCTGTTTTCAGCTCAGAATTCGGCACATCGACTTCAATTTCGGAATCGGCATCACCAACTAGTAGTTCAGTTGTATCAGAATCGGCCTCAGTATCTTCGATTTTCAGTTCAGAATTCGGCACTTCAACTTCAATTTCGGAATCGGCATCACCATCCAGTAGCTCAATTATATCCGAATCCGTATCGGCCTCTCCCATTTCTAGCTCAGAATTGGGCACCTCAACTTCAATTCCTGCTGTCAGTAGCAGTGTTGTGGTTGAGCCATCATCATCCATAGCTGCTAGCTCTTCGGCGCCAGTCCCTTCGAGCTCTGCCGCTCTTCCATCAAGTTCCGCCGTCGAAACCAATAGCTTCTCAAGCTTCTCATCTGGAGCTGCTAGTTCTTCCCTTCCTCTAGCTTCTAGTTCGATCCCGTCTATTCCATCGACCTCGAGTGGATACGAATCAGCATCAGCTAGTTCTACAGCACCGATTGTCTCTAGTTTGGTCAGTGAATCAGCATCAGCTAGTTCGACAGCACCGATTGTCTCTAGTTTGGTCAGTGAATCAGCATCAGCTAGTTCGACAGCACCGATTGTCTCTAGTTTGGTCAGTGAATCAGCATCAGCTTCCAGTTCGTCATTTACATCTTCGATCCCAGCTTCCAGCTTTGAGACTTCATCTTATATCGCTATCAGCTCTACAATTCCGGTCCCTTCGTCCTCCGTTCCAGAATCTGTATCATCGTTTGAATCTGTGTCACAATCGACAGTGACGCTGAGTTCAATTCCGCTTACATCATCTGGCTTGACCTCGGAATCCACAGCTGCGCCTAGTAGTTCGATTAGTTCCTTTGAACCAACGTTCTCCCCATCTCTGACCAGTAGTGCCGCTCCATCATCTGCTGTAGTAACCTCAAGTGCTGTCTTACCGTCATCCCTCCCAGCAAGCTCAAGTTCTGTCACTACTGGGTCATCGGTTTCTGGACCAACACAGGTTCCATCCATCAATACTCCCGCTGGCGAATACGAGGAAATGGGTTGCTACCTGGATTCTCTCTCGAATGGTTTCCCATTGACTCCACCTCCCACACCCATCGCTAATAGCACTGATCCATCTGTCGTTGATACCCCCGGTCACTGCGCATTGTTCTGTTCCACGGCTGACAATGGTGATGCATTCCCATTCATGGGAATTGAACCAGGCCTCTGCTATTGTTCAGATGGATTTGATCTAGGTCAACCTGACGGTATTTGCAACTTTCCATGCCCAGGTGATCCATCCCAGTCTTGTGGAGGATCTCCACCACTCAGAAGGTTTACACGTCGCGCCGGTTTCCGGTCAATTGTCGCCTACCGACTCGTTCCCCGCGCCGTATCATCTTCTGTTACCAGCTCGTCGCCAGCTACATCATCTTCGGCTCAATCTTCTGGCAGTATTATATCATCATCTGCAGCCTCTAGCTCTAGTCCTGTGTCTGCATCAGCTAGTCTCACTGAGTCGTCTATCGCCAGTTCTATCATTAGCCCATCATCGGCTGCTGCTTCTTCAATTGTCTCTGTATCCTTGAGTGAATCGTCTGCTGTCCCATCTGGCAGTGTCGTCCTTCCATCTTCAGAGGCCTCTAGTATCGGCTCAAGCTCCGTTACTGCTTCCGGATCGAGTAGCTCCGCTTATTCATCTGGCGTCATTTCGACTAGTGCTGCTAGCCAATCTGCTTCCGCATCTTCTGCTAGTGGAACCACTTCCGAAGTCTTATCAAGTGCCTCCCAATCTTCTTTGGCCCCTTCATCGGGTGTGATCAGTTCCATTGAGACTTCATCCTCGCTCAGTTCTAGCTCCGCTGTATCTACGCCAGTTGAAGCATCAACTTCATCAATTGCTGCCTCTTCAAGTATCATGGCCTCGTCCAGCGGAGCCTCTAGCTCTTTCATAATCTCGGCAAGCTCATCGGGTATTCTAAGCAGCTCCCCAGTTCCAAGTTCGTCCGCCATTTCTGAGTCATCGGGTGTATCTTCGGTTGCCACATCCAGTATCAGCAGCATTGAGCCTACAACCTCGCCTGCACAAAGCAGTTCACCAGTCCCGAGCTCAACACCTGCCGTATCTTCGGTTGGTCCATCTAGTCTAAGCAGTATTGAGGCTACAACCTCAATTGCCCCATCTAGTCTAAGCAGTATTGAGGCTACAACCTCAATTGCCCCATCTAGTCTAAGCAGTATTGAGGCTACAACCTCAATTGCCTCAACTGGTCTAAGCAGTATCGAATCTACGGCCTCAATTGCTCCATCCAGTTCTATCCCCTCGAGCTCCTCAATTCTCAGTTCAATTGAGGGAACTTCTTCATCTAGCTCTGTCGGTAGCAGTGTTATATCATCTTCAGCCGAGCCATCTTTGAATCCAAGTAGCACACAAGGCCCAAGCTCTGTTGTACCAACTAGCTCGACCTTATCATCTGCCGAGCCAAGCAGTATTATACCTCCAGCATCGTCTAGTGCTGCCTCCACTTCAGGGCTTGCTTCCAGTAGTAGTGAGCCGATCACCCCAGCCTCATCGTCTGCTGTTCCCAGTAGTATTGAGCCTTCAGCCTCATCCAGTGGCGTCAGCACCTCCGAATCTGCTTCTAGTACTGTTGGACCAACGAGCAGTGTAGCATCTTCAATATCATCCAGCGAAGTTATTAGTTCGTCATTAGCACCATCTTCTAGTGTTGTTGGGCCGTCCAGCAACCCAATTAGCAGTGTACCATCAAGCTCTCTTGGTGAGACGTCATCGGTCGCTTCATCTGTGACCCCAGGTTCCAGCACTTTATCTAGCAGCATTCCCCCTAGCAGCTCCTTGGCCTCCACTACTTCCCAACCTCCAACCTCATCTCTTATCCCAGAATCTAGCACCATTTCAAGCAGTGTTTCTCTCACGAGCTCAACTATTCCCACAACTTCTGAAGCACAAAGTTCATCCAGTGCATCTCCAACAAGTTCCGTGGCTTCCACCACAATTTCTGAAGCTCCAAGTTCATCTTCGAGCTCTGAACTCCCATCTAGTACACAGCTGTCTTCATCCGCTTCTTCTTCAATTCCACCAATCTCATCGGCACCCCCCTCCTCATTCTCTACCCGTACGTCGTCATCAAGTTCAAGTTCAAGTACCACATCCACTTGTCCAGCGGCAACAATCACCAATGGTGGTTTTGAATCTGGAGATTTGGCACCATGGGCACCAAGAAGTGATGGTATCGCGCAGGCCAAGAGCAACGTCATTATCAACAATCCTGACGTGGCTCGAAGCGGTAGCTTTTACCTGTAAGTCTTTGTTCCCTTCCGTCCTTCATCATACAGCTCTTACGCGTAACTCCCCTTCCATCAACTCAAACTAACTCCTACTTAGCCAAACAACCATGACCCAAGACTTCCTCTCCCTCGTTCAACAAACCACCGCAATCTGCCCCACCACCAAATCCGTCACGGTAACCGCCTGGGGTCAAGCCCTCAAATCTCATGACTGCTACCTCCAAATCTGCATCAACAAAGACAGCTACTGTTCTAACCCCACGCCTTTGAAGAAGGGCAAATGGAAGAAGAATAAGCTTGTCTACAAGCCAAGAAAAAATCAAGTAGGCCTGACCACCGCAAAGGTCCAGATCTATACCGAGTGCAGAGGTGAAAGCGATGGCGTGGTATTGATCGATGATGTGGTTATTACCAAGACGAAGTTGTCTTCCAGAGAAATCATACCACAACTTGCGCCCCGAATGGGAACGTTGAGATAGATGCGCGCATGAGATTTTTTAGAGCGCTTTTAGTTTTATTTTATACATTTGCGATATGGACTTGTATGTCTATATCGCTAGCGAAGGTGAAGAAAAAGGAGGTAATGAGAGGAGGTGGAGAGATTAGACGCGATTCCTTTTTGGTCTTTGAGGTTTTTTTTTTCATTTTAGATTTTTAGTCTTATTTTTTTCTTTCTTAGGATGGAGGATGGGGGACGCAACTAGGGATATTGATGGGTATTGGGTATGGGATGGAAATGGTATGAGGAAGAAATATAATGATGGATTGATGGATCAATGTTTCTTTTATCTTGATGTATTAGTTATGAGGTTGGGTTATATCTATAGGAGTGGCTTAATTCAAGATGGTATTATCTCTTGATCTTTTGTTTTGCTTATTATGTTGTTGTATTTGTAACACTTTTTAGTTTGAAGAAGAGGGGTATGCCCTACCCTATTTTTGTCACGCCGCCTTGCTGTTTTTTTTTTGTGTGGGAGAATGATGCGGTTGGTGGGGTTTAGGCGGTGTAGCATCCTGTTACATTTACCTACCTTACATTGTCAAAATCATCGGGGATAGAGGAGTCATAATTCAATGTCATGAAGTCCATTGCATTGCTCTAATTCAAACATCCTTTCCTCCCGTCGTTATTGATTATATATCGCGTCATCATATCATATCATCATATCATTCCTATATCCCAGCGCCTTTCCTTTCTTCCATATCCATATTTTTAACCCCAACTCCAATCCTTATCCTTTTACATTCAAAGTCATCAATTTATGCCCTCATATCCTATCTCTTTCTTACCCCATGTCTCCAAACGCATGAAATCCATGTCACGCGCTAGTGACCGCGACCATTGCCTTAAAACGCAGCATCGAATTCTTGGATGGCACCGCTAGCGGCTATGGTATAGTGTTGGGTGACAGATGCTGGATCATTGGTGTAGGAATGGGTGCGTGATGCGTAGGGGGTAGAGTGGGTGGGGTTGTTGAGATAGGTTTGGATGCGGGTGAGTGAGAGCTGGGATTGTTCGGCGGGGGATGTTTGGGGAGTGGATGGGGAAGGGGTGCGGTGGTTGGGGCTTGGTTGGGCAGAGGCTTGTTAGTGTTTGTGTCTATGGATCAATTTATGGAGGGGAAGGAGTTGTGGTGGGAATGGATCGAAGTAACATGTGTGGGCACGATAGGAGGAGATCAATGGGAAGTGGGAAGTGGGAAGTGGAGAGAAAAATGGGAGCGGTGAGATGGTAGAATAGGGAGGTCGGAGGAGGAGGTAGAGATTTGATGGGTTGATATGAAAGGGAGATAGTTCAATGCAAGAGAAAAAGAAGAAGAGTATGGAAGGTAGGAGAGTATGTACAAGGAATGATGGGAGGCTACGTGATATATGAAGAAGGTAGTATTGGAAAAAGATAGGAGCAGAGAACAGAAGGGTCGACAGAAAAGAGCGACGGATTGGTGAAGACAAGAAGTGGTACAACATGAAAGAGGAAGAAGTAAAAGAACAGTGATCCATATAGGAAGAAAGTGGGTAGTGGAGAGAATATGAACGGGACTGCGAGGTATGGAACAGAACGAGAACAATGTCGCCGGAAAAGACTCAGGAGAAGAAGCATGAAGAGTATGAACTCACTCAGAGCCGGCAGAGCCTTGTACGGCAACATTGGAACTTTGACTAGCCATGATGATATGGAGCAAGAATTTCGGGGCGAGTTTGGCACGTGTTGCCACACTTTGACTTAAGAATTTTAAGATTGAGATAGATGGTAATGATAGGTGATTGAGATGAGAAGAATGAATTGAAGAAGAAAAAGATTCATTGCGAAAGAAAGGGATATGTTTATATAGATAAAATGTCAATCTTCAATGACTAACTGACTGACCACAAGATTTAAGTGTGCGGATAGAGCCCTCATCCACTTCCCTGTATAGGTATATCGAGTCAAGAGGCCTAACTTCTTGCAACCTCTACATAATAAGTAAGTCTTCTATAACCACCATCCCTCATCGAACTTCCTGCATATTTTCATAGGTGAATGCATTGCCAGTGGGCAGTCAAACGACCAACAAAAAGAGGCAATCAACCTCCCAAAGGTTCTGATTGGTGTATTCGTGTTGTACCGCAGCTTAATTAAAATCGGTCCAGATTTCAAGGAGATTGGAGAACAGGGCGGCTGCTTTATAGCTTTATAGGAAAAAGCCACTTACACACAAGTATCGAGTAAGGATACGATACAGGGATTATTGATTGATGCATCAAGCTTCTTCTCTGTTGTACGGTGGACGCCTCAAAACCTCACAAAGTTTCTAAGTTAAGGATATGCTTATAAGCCACCTTTCTAAGTTAAGGATACGTCAAGTCTGTCGGTTACACGATTTGATAAAACCACCCCTGTTACTATAAGTGATAAAATGACACACTATCAAAATCAAAAATCGATCCTCCTCATCTCAAAATTACAGGCGCCCTTGGATATGCAACATAAATCCTTTCCCACGGTGCAGAATATACTGATCTGGTCGGTTATATCACTGGACTACAGGGCTTAATCTGAATTGGCTCGATTTGCTTCTTGATTATAGGGTTTTCTATACCCCGCAAGGCTGTATAGGTCGCCTCCGTACCCGGATATAGAAACTGTTTGGCTTGAATATTTGTAGTTGCTCATAAGTTGCTCATATTTAATATGATTCTAGTTAAGGCTTTTCTACTGTAATATTCATTCTGACTGTTAAAATTACTATTGTTTTGCGATTAATCAATAATAACATAGAAAGTTCTGGTTAAGGAACAGTTAGACGGGCAAGGTAGACCGGATGTAGAAAAATACTTTTCTTGAAGGCCTTTCCACTACTTCCAGTATGTCTAGATTATCAAAATCCAATCGATTCAATTCCTTAGCACTGTGTTAGTACCTAGCTACAAGTTAAAGATTCAAAATAATTAATCAGATATACAGCTTTTGTGCTACATTGTTCAACTAAATAAAGCTGGAAGTTGAAGATTACGAATCTTTGGCCCGTCGGTGGACTCGATCGGGAATATCACACCGAAATTATTGGTTTGGAAAATGGTTCGCATTTCATTGCCTTACTGACATAGAATTATTGGTTTGGAAAATGGTTTGCAGTTTCGTCGGCTTCTCTTTCCGTAAATGGGAGACTGACACCGAAATTGTTGGTTTGCAAAATGGTTCGCAAACCAACTCGCAATTCATTGCTTCCCTTTCCTGAAAATTAACCCAGATTGTTGCGCATCTGCAACCCATTTTTGGCTTAGACCAACCCGCTGCTGAGCTTTACTACCGGCACAGTACTTACAGTTCGACCAGTGCCTATTCCTGAACAGCTCACTTATTTTACTCAGTTACCTACCTAGTAATTCTTCTCTCAAACCCGCAATTGAACTGTAGGTTGTTTGTCACGTATCTTCTCGCTAATTCCTTCCCTCCAGCACAGTATGCAATCTTTTACACCACAATTGAAGAAGCACGAGCCACGAAGCAAGCAGGAAGCTCAATGAGGTCATAACTAATGTTAAGTCTTGAAAGACTGCAAAATAGCGATTTACTGTTGACAACCTTGGTCTTTGGCTGGGTTGGTCATTCTCTCACTATGCCTACCGGTGGAATTCCCGGTTACCGGCAAGGAGATGGTGATTGAGGTTATTTTGCAAGTTTGCCGTGTTGTAGGGAAGATAAAAGTATTACTATGAGCCGAAGAATCTCATAACTGGCCAATCTTCTAAACTGTACCGAGATCGTATTCAGATCGGGCGGTCGGGATTCGGTCCACTTATAGGCCTTTACAGGGTATATACTCTGTATTAGACCTTATAGGGTCTGTTTCATTAAATTTGAGATCCACACTGGGCTTGACGAGCCTATAGTCTTAGCGAACATAAAGGCTTCAGGCTAAGCCAAGTTTAACCATTTGGGCATTAATTTACAGGTTTGGTGAAACCCTGGGTGATTGTAGCCTGCTTACAGTGCCATTAATAGCTACAATAGAGTTTGAAGGAAAGGTAAGGCTGACTCGAAGAACAAAGACCGACCAAGTCTCTCAATGAAGGAAACTATACAGCCCTTAGAAAAAATTTAAGTTCTTTTCTTTCCGGCAAATATTCTCCGGAATTAATTTATGTCACTGGCGGATTCATCTGGTGTATCCGGTGGAAAAGCGACATTGGCTATTTATTCTCAGTTGCAAAATATCGAGAGTACCGTCTAAACTCACATGCAAAAACTTACACTAAACCCTTTTTAATCCATAGGTAACTTTGCTAATTCTTCCAATTATATGCTCTGTTTAGCTAAAATGCCCAACCCAGAACTAAATCAGTTAGGTTTAGTGTGAGTTCTTGCATGTGAGCTTAGACGGTACTGTGTTTCGCTTTTTTTATACGTCACTAAAAGTGCATCTTGAGCAAGATATTCTCATTAGAAACTTCGACAACTATGGATGATACCAACTCTCTCGAATATCATTCTGACTCCTATCAATTTACCAAAGAAAGTCTCTTCCCTATTTTCTTCGAACTCGGGCCTGTTCCCAGCTGAGTCCAGGCTTTCGCCATCTGAATCGTTCCTCTGACCCAAGAACTTGTTTCTTTGCCCTTCTCGTATTCAATCGGACTGAAGCCTCGACAACGCCTCTAACATGAAAGATCAACGTAACTTAGTCGTGGCAGTTAAGAACCACGGCCATTACCATCGTTACCGTAAAAGGTTGCATGGAACTCTTGCAACTTGGTACCCATTCTCGACACTGCAGTGGCAACAGCATCATGTCTAGGAACATGTTGATTGTCGATTGATGTATGAGGAATAGATAGATCTGGGTCTGTGACGTAGGAAGAAATGCGGTCGGCGGAGAGGCGAGTAGCTTCGGTGTGGGGGATGCTCGAAGTATGCTCGAGACTAGTGAAAGAGAGTTTGTATTAGAACAAATGGTATAGCGGAAGAATGAAAGAGAAATATATTCCGGGCGCAACCAGAAAATTTCCAATGGGTGATTTAAGATAGGAGGATTGACTGAAGTCAAGCGAGTAAGGAAAGAAAAGCTCATTCAGACTTAACTTGGGAATGAATATGGTGAATGAGCTAAGAATATGAACTAACTCTGAAATGACGGAGCCTTGTAAGGCTCTAGTAGAACTCTGACTGGTATTTGGCATGCTGACCCTGTAGAATTGGGGTGAGGGTATAGGTATGATTGTATATACTACACGTGATCGCTAGAGACAGAAGTTGGGAGTATCAAAGAACAATGTGTGAGAAAAACAATTTGAGGAATGACATCCTCTCGTGGATAGAAAATTGGTTTATATATATTTCAATTTCAGTTTATGGGTTCAGTTCTGCCAATATAAGCCAAATCAACGTGTAGATATAAATCATCATTGGCAAGAATACTTGCAATCTTTCATGCAGAAAGTCGGAGGATGCAGGGCCGGTTCTGGGGTTGCCCCATTCGGCTTGATCTGCATTGATAAATGAATTCATGAACTTTATACGTTTTTGCTTCTTTATATGCTTGATTGACAATCTCACTAGATTCTGCTGTAAACACACCCTCTCAATGACGAGACTTGACCGATATTTGCTGTGAAATGGGTGTATATAAATGCACCCATTTGCGATGCATGTACGGAATTGTAAGATATTCGAAACAACATCTTCAATACTATTAAGAGTATGACTCTAACCATGGTATGTGGGAAGCATAGGGTTGGATTGCTTCGTGGATTCTACGATTCCTACAAGCGTAGCCGCACCCGGGCTACGCATGGGCGCTACGCTAAGCTCCGGAAGCGCTCCGCGCTTCAACAGATACAATTATAATTTAATTAAATAATTTATAATTCTTCATTGAAGCACTAGTAAAAGTTAAGTATGTATTGAGGTATATGATGTTTTGATCGATTTGATGATGTATAATACAGTTTTAAGTATAATGATTTCAAAATGCATTTTTGAAAGATTTTTGATGTTGATCTTTGGTGTATTTTTCCTGGTTTGGTAGTACTCGTCTCGAGGCGGACAAACGATTAGGGTTCGCTACCTAATCGTAGGACCTACCCTCGTCCAGTAATAGGTGCTTTTAATTGAATCATGTGGCTCGCTTCTAAAATTCTATCGTGAATCTAGCCACAAGGAAACGCTGTTGAGGCTGGAGAACTCGGTTTTATCAAGCTGACCAATTAGAATAATAGTTTAATTAAAAGCACCTACTACCGGATAAGGGCAGGTCGGGAGCTGACAGGCCTACGATTACCTAGTACTGTCTACCTTAGTACTAGGAATCTTCATCAGCCACAATTATCCATTCTGTCTGGGGCATAGAACGCCCGCGCAGAAACTCTACCCCACTTCCGCGTTGGCAGCTGCAGCTTACATGCAGAATCATATAACAAGGGTTACATTAGCTTTCCGCTTTCTACTTGCCTCGCTAGGAATATCATCATCACATAATTGTTACATGACATACACGTAGTCGAGCATTTTTGGAGTTGTTTGTTCAGGATAGGTAATCTATTACCAAATTTTAAGCGAGAATTTAAAGGAGAAAGCTTCGGGGTGTTTCTAAAACGAATTTCTCCTCCAAAGCAAACTACCCCGCACTTCAACCCCGGATCCCTGCAAAAGAAGGAAAAATCATTTCACAACATCACCAAGTGTGCCTATATTTACATTATGTGACTCACCATCCGAGCTTCTGACTTACACGATCCCAGCGAGAAATCTAAGAGCCAATTCTTTAGTCCGCATTTGAAGTATTGTTACCACCACCTTTGTTCTAACCATCATTACTACCAAAGACCTCATCTAACTCCTTCAAAATAGTATGCATTCTGTATCCGGCGATCGCGACTCTATTGAGCTGTTTATGGATATCAAGGGGTCCCGCAACCAAAATTGATTGCGGGAGCGTCACGTGTGGTTGCGCAGGGCGGATATCACCCTTCGTTCGCCCGCAAATTCCAATCGTATATCCTACCGCAACCGAACATTTTTGTACTATGATATCCATCGCATATTTGTATTTTAGTACTAGCGATATCCATATAAAAAAAGGTTCGTAAGTTTGTAGGTTTTGTAGGTTCGGTAGAGTAGGTTCGTACGATTCTATGATTCGTATGATTCGTATGATTCGTAGATTCGTATGATTCGTAGATTCGTATGATTCGTAGATTCGTATGATTCGTAGATTCGTATGATTCGTAGATTCGTATGATTCGTAGATTCGTATGATTCGTAGATTCGTATGATTCGTAGATTCGTATCGGATATGATTCGTAGATTCGTAAATTTTTATCAACCAAAAAGTAGAATAAAAGGCAACACATAAGAAAAGAACTAGTACAATGCAACAAGGTTCAGGTAGACCGGCAAAAAGGAAGTAACACCATATAACCAACTAAATAAGCTTAACTTAGGATGGCAAAGGAGTATCAATGAGGATGGAAGGTGAGGGGAGAGTTGATCTTTTACAAAGCCCAAGGAAAGAAACAAGAAATGGAAGGAAAGAACTTTAAGGTTCACCCACCCAGAGATAGCAGGGTTTTCTACGGCGACATTGGAAGTTTGGCTTGCCATAACATCAGAGAAGGTTGATTGCAATATAGGATAGTATATATAAGCACGTGGTAATTTAATGATTCCCTCTTGATTTCGAAAAATAATTGAGATAGAGAAAGACACTACTTCAATCTAAACATCACTTTGAACTTAGGCTTCATTTATATAGGCGTTTCAAGCAAGGCAAGTTTACTTGGACTTTATATGGTATGGAATAGGTACTCTGAGATGGTGCTCTTCAAATGTTACTCAAACTCTATCTGACTAAGCAGTTATTGATAAGAATAAGTAGTCATTGATAAGAATTAAGTGATAGTTATTGATAAGAATATGTAGTAGTTACTCTATGCACGTCAGACGGCACTTAAGAACCATGTTTGCACGTTTTTCATGGAATGCATGGCAAGTTGCACCGTTCAAACAGACATGGATACAGATATCAGCCAAGTTCATTATTGTGGGGTAGCTAACCCATTTCTTACTTTTGCCCGTTTTGATTGATTAACGACAGTAGCCAAATTTATGAAGTTAATGGGTGACTCGAAGACTCTTTCTACTCCATATTTGTGTAATCTTCAATTTGAACGATGTTGTCAACCTATCAACCGTGGAAGAAAGTTCTATTGGCGCTCTGGTGTCATATGAACTATAATCTCAACATATCAGCTGTGGAAGAGAGTTTCATTGACTGGTATAATATGGGCGGATATTTCTCGGCAACCCTGTTCAGAATCCTCTCTTTCTCCATCCTTACCGTAGGATATCTAGATACAGTATCACTCTTACGAATCTAACCTGCCGTACTCTCTTTTTCTGTTTCACATGATGGCTTGAATGCTTGCCTACATATCCAGCCTCATCGGTATAGCGGATGAAAGAGCAAAATGTTACAAATCAAGCACTGCGGCCTCAATTCGAGCAACTGACTAGAGCTATTTCACTTGCGAATTATTGTTTTTGGTGTGACCCCACCATTGATTTTGCCAAATGAAGCATGGACCAGCTATTCCACAGGTGGGCCAGATGCAAATTCATCTCAATTCCTGGAGTTTAGACATTGTGGGTGAAAACGGGACCAGGTAGTCACTTCTCAATTGAGTTGGGGTGAAATCTTGGAATATTCAGCCTCATCTACAGTTTCCGGCCCTGTCATATTAATCTCCATCATTTCTGAGTATCTCCATATTCAACATGCGTTTATGGCTCGAAATATGTGCTGAAGTCCAAAGAAGCTTACTCCAGGACACCCAAGCACATTTCATTAGACCTGATCCGGTGTCCTGGTGGATCAAATGAGTGGGATAACCCTTTTCTAGCAATTCTTACCATATCTACCTGATGCCGGCTACTTTTTGGAGCTATTTGTTCTTATGCTAGCATCCCTTTTAGTTGATATACTACTATATTTGGAAGGTTTTCTGAATTTGCTGAAGAAGACAGCTCACTTCTGACATTTGTGATGGGGTTTGCAGCCCGACCTTCGCATCTCATGAACAAGGCACTTCGCGTGACATTACCAGCAATCAACTTCGCTTTGGGGAAGAAAGATGTCACACCGATTTTTAATTAATTAAGAAATTGGTCTATATAGGAGAAATCCGTATTTACAGGGAATATACAGGTTACTGATGGTGAGAGTCCGTGGCGGTGTATGCACATCAGTCAGCCTTAAAAAGATAAGACGTATAAACTGATGTTGCATTCAGATCTGGGAAGAATATAAACCTGTTGTTCAGTGAATAAATCATAATTGTGCTACATTAACTCGATAATACCCTCGATAATAGAATTTTAAGGTTTTTAGAATTGAAGAGAGGCCCTGGTTTGCCAAGGAAGAGGACGACGTGCATTCCGAGACACGTGTGGAATACTTTAGACTGTGCAATGAATGAAAAGAGCCCTTGCTCAAAAGTAGCGAAATATATGTTCCACGGAAATGTGCACGCATGATGCGTGTGAACCAAAGTTTATCATTATGGTTTGTTCATTATACGATAGCAAAACATAATCTGCTACGTGCCACAATACAAATTCGCGAGTGCTGGTCTTTCAATCTTCACCGGGCACCCTTGAACCTCCATGCGTCAGTCCCGTTTAATTAGAACGCTCTAATATTGTCGATTGCCATAAACCTGGTCTCCAGGATTAACAAAAGTCTGGTGATGGCACAATTGAATGGCTGTGAGCTCGCAGTTTGATGTGAAATTATTTTATTTGGTTACTTTCAAAGAATGACAGCCGCTGTACCACTAGAGCTTGTACAACTTGCTCATATCAATCCACTGGAAGTGACCAACTTGGCTTTTAGCAGCAAACCTTTTTTAACCAATTAGTTTAGGCGGATTGCAATTCACAGAATATACCAAGGTACATGAGCCAACTCATTTCATTCACAATCTCACGAATTTATAATGAGAGGAGTTTGGAGATACTGGGACATATTTAGTTCTGGTTTGTCCTTGCCATTTTTTTGATATTGGCTCTGAACTATGATTGGAGGTTCAGCGACTGAGTCTAAGACGAAAGATATCCGGTAATGCCTAGGCTCTCACTTTGGTGCCAATGCTCTGAGAATGATCAAATCGTGGAAGTTGATGGGGAAATAATGACGGGATATTTCTTTGATCATATATAGTGTTAAAGTTATGGATCACGTATGAAATGAATAGTGCAAGTGGGGTATAGTATTAGAGTATATAGATTAACTAAAGAAAAGAACTAAGAATCATCGATTCTACCATTGAATAGTTTATATGCTTGAGGTGATGCTGCTGGTCCATATTAGGCCCAAGGCCGTAATGGTCCTCCGGACCATACTAAGGCTCATACGACACCTTGCTACATTCAACATATAGTACAAGATTAAGAAACAGTATTTTATGATTGTCCAGGTGTCTTTTATTAAACCGGAGGATACAATTCCTACCATTTCCTTCTGTGACCTTATCAGCCGCCGATGTAACATCAACCATCGGAACACGGACTTCAGCAGTAGCCGCTGAAGCAAAAAAGAGGTAATACCGAACAACATCATCTCTCATTAATCACTTGAGAAAAAAATCTATCCACCATAACACCAAATTCATTCCCAACACAGAGGAATGAAGCCACTGGCGCCAAGGCTCGTAGACCCTTCGGAAGGTGTTTTCAGGCCATCGGAACCAATAAATTCTTCAAACACCTTGAACATCTTTCGATGGATACAACTTCAAGCTTGTTGTCTGGGACGCCATCCATGAATAAATCGCAAATTGAGAAGAACATAAAACACTGAACTCGATTTGCAAGAAAAAAGGCAAATAATCGCAGCGCGAAAAAGTTTCAGGCCAAAAGATCGACAGTCTAGCGTGGGGGGAAGCACACCGAGGAAATCAGAACGAAACTCACAAATCTATGATTGTATCGGGATGCGGAGACGCAAAGGCGACGAGAAGGTTTCAGAGAAATGGCACAACGTAAGAGGTAAACTCGTTTCACTTCAAAGCTTTAAGTTCTTGGATTGCATGCTAACTTCTTTTTGCTCAAAGAATCGACTGCTTCCCCGGATTCAAAAAAAAAGAACTTGAGCACATCTACAAGTCCTTGACCTTTATTCAACATGGATCGTTCCATTCCATCACCAAGCCTATACTCCAAACCCCGCCTTCCCCATTATCACATTCGCCTATCAATATACCCGACGTCAACCTCCCATAAGTATCGAAAGACCAAAACAACAGGTTTCTGAGAGGCCATGGCCATTTCATGCGCCACCAACAGCACTACCATCCCCGAAGAATGCGGCATCAAACTCCTTCAAATGCTTTGCAGCAGCTTCCTTGCGAAGATCTGTGTACTTTCCGGCAGATGAGCTGTCCGGATTGATGGAAGGCGAGACATAAGGGACGGGGTGGTCCAGATTGGTGAGGAAAGTGCAGAGAATTGAGGGTTCGGTATTGGGCGTGGATGTGTCGGTGTGAGAGGGGGAGATATTATGCGAAGTGGTATTGTTATTTGTACTAATTGGAGGCATACAATGTTACACAATGATAATCAGTGAGACAATGATAATCGGTGCGGGTGAGAAAGGACTGAAAAGATGAAATGGTAGTAAGAGAGTATCTGGAGACATGGGGCTCGGCGCACGAAATGCCGCCGGAGAGTTAATATTCGAAGAAAGACTCGAAAAAATAAAAGCCTTGTGAAAGATAGGATGTATGGAAGAAAAGACATCAAAGTGACTAGATTGGTGTCTGAATAAAAGATTTCGATGAGATTTCGAGGCCACGAAAAAATGAAAGGAGTTGAGCTGATAGATAATAGAGCAAAGCGGCTAAGCAATCAATAGAACAGCTTGGAACACAGTCAAGCGATTGAGAATGAAGAGGATTTGTATGCGTGGAAGGTTGAGAGCACCGATAACTCAAGAAATTGTGAAGTGTGATTCCGGGAATCATAAAGGCAATTGAGGGGTACGAAGAAATGAAATCATAAAGACTGACCCAGCCAACACGGAGCCTTGCACTGCCACATTGGAACATTGGCTCATTTCAGACATGGCGTTTTTGTGTGTAGGAGTTCTTGATAGAGTACTTCAAGTAAAATATCGAGGGCCGAAGACGAGGAGAGAAAATCGAGTTTGGAGAAGAGGGTTGAGGATCTGGAACATAATGCTATAGAAAGGAAGAAGCTAGGTATTTATATACAGAGTGGAAAAGAAGGCAAATTATGAACAACGCAAACCATCATTCTATGCGATGGGAGGTTATGCTGTAAAATTGAACAGTTGAGAAACAGAAAGACGTCCAAGGAATATAGAAAGTGTATAAATCACACTCATGTTACATTTTACAGTTACACTAACCATGCACGACATCACATCGTCGCCTCTGTCCGCAAGGCTTGGCAAGTAGAAGTGGGGCAGTAGGACAGCAAGTATGTTCGAGGTTTGCAACCAATGAGATACCGCAGTCCGAGTCCTGGTATGAAACGTTCTGGCACGCTGACACATTGTAGAAATGATATTAGTTGTCGGCGGGGTGTTAACCATTTTAGTCCATGAAGCCGTACCGTTTTTGGTGGGAGGTTGTCGATTTGACGTTGTCATATATGGTGGCTCCTCACCCTTGGATCATGTCGGCTTGATTACCGAAATGCTCGCGGCATTGGAAGATTGATTGGTGGGAGTCTTTGGAGGCTTGCAGCTTTTGGTCTCATGCGGAGAAGGCCGAGAGTAGAGCCTGCATATTATCACGATATCATTGGGCTCCTTGCTCAAAGTTCATCGATATTTTCTTGTCCAAAACTTCTCGGAATAGATGATTATAGATCTCTACTTCTTCCACCATTTATCTGAACTATCAGCATTCTCATCAAATTCCAGAACCTCGAAGACTATCATCACAGTTTTTTTTTGCATGAAGTATAGGTTATCTGCGTATCTGTATTGGAGCGTTGTTGCGCTCTTCTCGACCGCAGTATTCATATTTTTTGATCCCTCTTATACCACACAGAAATCTTGAATCAGATGGTCTAGGTACCTAGAATTACTTCTTTTTTTCATTTCTATTCCGAATATACTATGTTAACCTTAAGGTGATTGCTTGCTACCTAGTCTAGAGCGATCTTTCACCGGTGACCCTGAACGATTATAGGACAAACAAAGATCGACTACAAGGTATAAATCTTGGGCGCTGCTCACATTTCAAATGAAGGGGTGGGCAGTCGGGACCCATTTAACCGATTTAATCTAATCTTCAACCCCTGAACAAGTCAATTAATTATATGATGTAATAGTCCTAATTAAGAATTTCGATCAAGAATATTTCCTGAAAAGGAATAACACCGTTTACCAATTTCAATCCTGGTAGATAATGAAACGAATCTGTCGCCTCAACCCGATAAAAGAGGGGGAAGGCTTCAGGGGAGGGGGTTTTTCAATGCACTTTGCTGTCCATCCGCTAAGCCTTGACCGTGGTGATGTGGTTGGTTGTGGACCACTTGATCCACTCCCGTTGAACTTCAAAAACCACACAGGCCATGGGTCCGATTCTCTCCTTCTGGCTGAATACTTTGCTTATGCACTAACGTATATGATCGCATCATATACCACGTTTTAATTCGCTGCACGATGTCTAACACTTATTAGATTAAATCCCCATGCAGCCCTAAATGCCCTGAAGATGAGTTCCGACTATGTTCTGAAAGACAAAAATATTGAATATTGTAAAATTCTGTAACAAGAAATACAGATCAATCACATCTGTCTCCTATATCCAGTAAGATTCTTGGACTTCCTGGGCGATAATTAGCTTGTATATATATGAGTAGACTTTACTGGGCGAGGCTATATTACAGCACTGTTGGAGCATTCTGTCGCCGGGATAAAAGGTTTCTATGCGAGATAGAACTTCACCATCGGTTTCTCGGTCAAATCCGGTTCTGTGGTCTGAATTTCCGGATAATCTCTATGCTTGCGCGAAAGAGGTGGTCGTATCCGAGGTTGTCTATTAGTTCCCGTGTCAGCGATATACCTAGATTTAACTTGATCACTAACCTAACTACCTACCAAATCTGGAGATAAAGTCACCAAGCCACAAGTTCTGCCATGTCATACAACCTCTTTTGTGGCTGTGCGCACTCTTTTTTTTCGAAAACTCCCTGAAGCTATGGAAGATGCCGCCACTCCCTCTTGTTGGTATTGCAAGTTCACTATTTGCGTGTGTATGGCATATCCCACCGGCTATTGTCTTATCATTCATGCCCGAGATTGTTATTCCGAAGTATCTGCCTGGTGTTGTCAAGAACGCATGGAACGGTGAAGTGATGAAGATACTATCTATCTAGAAGGCATCATGTCTTTCACCGCCCGTTCCACCTGCCTTTCTGCCACCACGTGACAACCAAAACAAAGTTTTCACCGTCTAACACAACGACAATGACAATCTAACTTGGTCGTGATCTTTCCTTACCCTCGAAGTTTGTTGACAGCACAAATTTAATTCAAAGCTCTTCTTATCTCTAGCTATATTAGAAAGATGGAGTTTTCAGAGAGATCCCATCAAACCTGGAGTCGGGTTAACCTACATGCTAAAATATAAACATCGCGCCTTGCCATTGGTGTATCCGTCCTCAACGGAGCTTAATACAAAATATGAAGTTCTTCCGAGTCGACTATAGTCTGAGCTAGTTTCAGGGGTTCACGGTCAGTGTCGTCAAGTTACCGCTCTACAGCTTCAGCCCTACGGTCATAACTCCACCAACCGAGCTTTGACCTACACAAATTTAGGTTATACGAGCTTCAGGAACGCATGGCTTGTGGGTTGTACATGTCCTTAGATCAGACCTTATGCTGTGGTTCTGTACTACTAGTAGCTATGTCTTAGCGACGCTTATTTTTCTCCTTCATTACCAGCAAGGAAAATACTTCCGACTCCTCCGGCAGTCAATGCCAGTCATTGGATCTTGTACAAGAGACAAAATAAACCATACAGCCAACCTTACTTTTCCAGCCCACAGCCCTACATATCTGCCACCAACTGCAAATGTCACCGGATCGACTGATCTCTTCATCATCAGTGTTGTGCGACCGGCAGACTACCCGTCGAGATTACCCGGATTCTACCCCTGGATTATCACCAGGGGATATTCTGGCCAATCGGGTATTTCTCCAACGAAATCTAAAACAGTCGAACGGGTGCGACTACCAATGAATTTTCCGAGCATATGCTAGTTTTACCAGATTTCACCCCCGGATTATCACCCGTATAAAATCTGGCAGATCAGATATTCCTCCGGCGAGGTTTGAAGTGACCGGATGGCTATGTTTGCCAAAGGCTATTCAGCATTCTATCGCTTTCATAATATTTACGAAATCGCTCAAGTTCGTCTGGGTCTGAAAGCCACCTCAAATCGCTCAAGTCCATACATATTGGCCAGTTTTCCGAAATAATTTAACTTTTCACATGGCTTCAGTGCTCCGCAAGTCGATTCCTGAGAGGAATATTTCGCGTTTCTGGAAATATATTCTGGCCGGCCATTATAGCACCTCGTCTCATTCATCGAAACACTTTTGGTAAATCAAGTGATTACCAACATGGTGAAACATACGTAATTCTGGACAGTATGCTTGCAAAACCAGCTTTTGAATCTTTGCATGCATCTCTATTTTGGCTTTTTGATAGTGACGGGAAGGTTTTGTGCTTCAAATTTCTTATAGTTTTAGAAATATTGACAAGATCATTCTACAATAAACCAGAGGTATTGTCATTTTAGAATCAAGTTTTCCATTCTCATCAAATTATCAGATCGTTCATATAGTTCATATCGTTCCAATCCACAAACCTGAAATGTTTATGTGCTGCTGCGATAGATACTCGTCTAGACATTCAATGGTTATGTTGAATGCCTCCCTATCCATCAAATGTTGAATTGAACTGCTGCAACTTGGCGCTCATTCTGTGCCCTGCAGCCGAGACTTTGTTGGTATGATCTCCAGCATGGTGATTGTTCGATGTACATGGGATAGGACAATTATCGTCAGAAAGGTAGTGTTGGATGCGGTGGTCTGAGAGACTTCTTGCTTCGGTTGAGGAGGTAGTGTATGAGGGATGGTGTGAAATTTTGTTTGTGCTGAATCTATGTTAAAGGAAGATAACGTGAGTGCGTGAAAGCTTTTAAGGACTTAAGGCCGAGTAGGGAGAGAGGGGGCAAGGCCAAAGAAAAAAGTGCGACCTCAAATAAAGATGAACACAAGAGAGACGAAAGAATGAAAAGACCAATGAAGGAATACAATATGCTATAATGGAGATGGATTATCTGATGGAAGTGACTGGCCTCATAAGACAGAGTGGGTAGCTGCGAAGAAGGAAAGAGAGAACGTGGCCAGAACACTGGTCCAAGGTAGTCATGCCCTGCAAGACGAATGAACTCTTGAGGTATAGTAGGCCAAACAGTAAAGGAGAAAGGGAATATCAAGGAACGACTTCGTATGTCGAAGCTTTGATCTTATAACCCAGTGATATAATCGAGTGCAGAAAGTAAGAAGGGGGAGTTGAAACTAACTCGGAAGTAACAGAGCCTCGCACCGCGATGTTAGAGCTCTTGCTGGTGTTCGACATGATGGCTTGGAGGAGTGAAGGTGGCCAAACTTGTCGGACGTAATCGGTGAGAATTGGCTTGCAATTACAGTAAAAGTTATGAGAGACCTTGTCGAAAGTTGTTTTGATTGAGAAAACAGCTCGAGGAATTGGATTATCTATATATGCAAGTGCAAGAAACTCATGCAAGTCCCTTTTGGGCATCTATGGAGAGCAGTATCGCCTATCAAACATATCTTTTGGCGTTGTCCCCCGCCTGTTCTAGCATTTGGAAGATGATTTTCAAATTAGATCAATAATTGCTGGCAGTGACAACTCAAATTCTCAAGCTGCCTGACAAGAATGAACACAGCTCGATGTCCCGCAGAATAAGCAAGGATCAAAATACCTCCTAAGATTGAATAAGTTTGAGTGTCAAGCCAAATGCATGGATTAAAGTAACGCAGCCCCCAACTTACATCTTGCATGTAACTACTAGAGGCGTACTGCATAATAAGCATGGATTAAGAATGCGATGATTCGTAGCTCTTATAGAAGAAGCGAACAACAGAGCGACTTCTGTGCAACCCTGCACAAAAGTGCCAATTGATGTCTTGGCTGCAACGAAATATACTGGGCACATCAGAAATCTCTTTTGTTAATTGGAATCCTTCATACTCGTACATGCAGCCCGTTATTCATAATTAACAGGGGCCACCGGTAAAGATCTACACGTTCTATGGACGACCGTGGGATCTGCATCTGGGCTTATGGTGTGCTACCAGGTTGAAACGACTATCAAAATCTTGATATTTAAGCAGCGTGACATAGCGCTCTTGTTTCGGCTACGCCGTGCGACCGGGGGATGCGCAGCTGGACTTGCGTTGCTAACTAAGGTTCGTTGAAGATTAATGTTTTGCCACCAAAATCTTGATCTCGTCCAATATTATTCTGATTCTTTAAGTAGCGTAGCAATATTGTTGCTATTTTGGCAGTCGATACTGATTTGGCACCGTCCGCTTTATCCTAATTGTGGCTTGCGTGGTAGTTCCCGGAGAATACTGCATGAAATCAATCCGGCATCTTGCGTTGATCTTCCTTCATGAGCGCCGAATTTATAATGCCTCGGGTTTCATCCGTAGTTGGATATTTCATGTAAACTGGGTATCATAATTACAGCAAGTCTTGGGTCAATAATTACGATTTGTCTAATTCACTTTCATGTACTCAGACCATTTAGCTAATCACTACTACTTTTTTGTTTTATCCCATGTGAAAGCCGGAAATAACTAGCTGGCTGGGCACCGAATAGAAACCCCGGCAATTTTCAATTCCTATGTGTACGGTTAGTGGATTCAATACTTTACTTTACTTCGAACCAAAGTGCCGGTAGCTACACGTCATATCCATACGGGGTAACATTAGCGTCTATCGGCCCGTGACGTGGCTGGGGTGTAGCAGGGAATATGGAAACGCTTAAGTGATGTAACATTGGAGGAGAGAAAAATGTTGGATATCACTCGAGTCACAGTTGGTTGTGGATCATTCGTTGCGTAAGCCAGTTCTAACACATATAAGGAGCTTCACCATCGAGAATCAGTCTTTTCAAAACAGCGCTGAATTTCCATACCTCGAATTCGATACATATCTGCACATATCAAATTATCTTTCATCTAAGTTCGCAATATGACTACTTCTTCTCGTCCAACTCTTGTATTCTTTGCGGGAGCATTCGCCGATCCCTCATGCTTCGATCGTGTTGTGCTTTTGTTTGAGAAAGCAGGCTATCCGACTATCTACGCCCGCATCCCTTCCTTGAACCCAGACCCATCGGAACTGGCCTCAATATCTTCTACAAACGATGTCTCTACGGCTCGCAAGAACGTTCTGTTGCCCCTCATTGAGGAGCAGCACAAAGACGTGATCGTTATTACTCACTCTTACGGAGGGGTTGTTGGAGGCGCTGCTGCTGCTGGTTTGAGCAAATCTGAGCGTAGTTCTCGCAATGAAGCTGGTGGTATCTTGGGCCTGGTATACTGGGTTGGAAATATTGTTTCTGAAGGTGAAAGCTTGTTTCAGGCTGTAGGTGGCGCATACCCCCCTTTCATCAAGGCAGGAAATGTGAGTTCGGTCCCAAATCTAATGTTAGACCTCATTGTGATGCTAATGGAAACTTTTCGTTTAATTTAGCCATCTCCAGGTCTTGCCGTTATTGAGCCAGTGATGTCGACCCTCTATGCCGCTTCTGATGTTTCTTCGGCATCAGCTCTCGAAGCTGCTATGATTCCCCATGCTCTAGCAGCATTCGAAACCCCGGCTCCTGCTCCTGCCTGGGCGGAGACAGCGTTTGATGGACGTCGGGTTTACATTCGTACTTTGGACGATCAATGTAACCCATTGTTTTTACAAGATATCTGGATTGAGAAGAGCAAAGTATCGTGGGATATTGCTGATCTTAAGACATCCCATTGTCCTTTCATCAGCTGTCCCGAGGAACTTGTTTTGAAAACCCTTACGTTCATCGAGAACTGGGTTTGATTGTGAGATTTTGAAAAGGATTGGCAGCATATGCTAAGGTTCGGGCCTATGATCAATATGTATTGATTCTGTATGTCAATGCCAGCAAGGTTCATTAAGCAGATAGTTCTTGATCAAAATCTACTAGCTACACCAAAATTGAAAGATGAGCAAACTTTTGATTCGATGACTACATATTTTCTATTCCATGCTAGGCAATTGACAATTCACATATCTGAATTTTCAAGAAGGCCAGAACGCTGTTGGAACAAGGTTTAAAATACGTACCTGTACTCTTGACATATGTAACTAGTAGTTTAGCTCGTGTGGGATTAATCAGAACCTCCTATCTATTGTTGTTAAGGATTAATATGACAAGTACGATTTTAATACCCATTTGTGTTATTTCCAGTTCTGGGTAAAGTGACAAAGTAGTTAGTTCTGTAGTCCAACGACAAGGCATTCGGTAGCCACGAGTGCATCACGAACCATTATTCTTTTTATCCTACTGGTCTTCCGTATACAGAGTCGATCATTAAATAAAAGTAAACCCTTAATATAGAATGAGAGCATAAATCACAGAAGTCCACAAAAGTTCGAGGACCAAAGGGTAGAAATTCCCATAAAAGAAGTAAATGTCATGTACCCGAGGTTGATAGTCTAAATGTCTAGGTTCTCTCAACAATATGCTATATATAAGCCAGGCCTTTATGGAGCACTCAATGAAGATAACCAGATATTCATTTCTGCACACGTATTTCTGTATATTTCCTATGCACTTCTTCTAACTTGATCATAGGCTCATTAAAAATCTCTTACTTCCGCCAAAATAACTATAGTTTCAACTCCGCAGGCATTGGGTACCTATGGATCTATTCCCCAAGGTGTTGTGTTTATGCATTGAAACATGGTTTCAACGCAAGTAGTCGGCAATTTTGGTCACCCATCCATCACTCACTTGCGGCTTGCTAGACTTCCCTGTCACTAACCAAAATCTCTACAACAGACTTATTACTGCCCCACATTATCAAGTGAAAAGATGCTCTCGAATTCAATGTCCACCTTCGCCTTGGTTACCAGCCAATACTCATCTTCACACTTGGAATATTTATGATGAACCGCCGAGAGAATTCCAGGAGGCTTTTGACATCACCCGTAGCAACAGACTCCGTGAAGCGTTTATTTCAACAGCTTTGTGGTTCTCACGAGTTAGTTAATCCTCCATACATCTTATTTTCGGTTCACTAACAAGATTAGCTGGAAGCGCGACATGGTGAATATACTCAACGAGTCTGGGTTTCAGAATGCTCGACTTCAGAAGGTGGAATATGACATGAGTATGGCAAGGTTTTGGAATGATGTGTAAGAAAGAAACCCATGCTATGATTCTTGAAGATACATAGAACTTGCTGACATGTTTCATAGCTATATGAGTACCTGGGACGAGTTCGCAAAAATGATTATACAGAAGCCCGAGGAATCATTTCAGCTCAGTCGCGCGGCCATGGATCAGGTGCGAGATGGATGCGCCATCTGTTGCCCGAAGCTTGTCTGGATTGCTCAGAAAGCTCAGTGAACAGCGAGATAATGATCAAGAATGAGAGGGGGGGTAATCAATTTCCGATATGTTATACTACGCAATAAGGAAGCAAAATGAGTTTCTATTTTTCCCGTGCTGGCCATGGGCAGAAAAATAGTCTATGGGAAAATGCTACAATCCAGTCATTTTCAATCACATCACAGCCCATCAGGCATCCATGATCTCCCATCGAATACTCCCAACCCAGTCTAACCCCGTCGTCAAACACCCTCATTTTCCTTGATGCTTCCCATGATCCTCACACCTACTCTTCAAATCATCATATCATACCTCTCTCCCTTCAACCCCTCAACCCCCCAACCTCTTCATACAATCTTCTCCACCTCCATTCCATCGAGTCTCATACCATTTGACCCATCACCCCCGGATCATTCACACTCACTACAAGTTTTCTCCGGTACCGTGCTTCCTCTCCAACCTCTCCAACCTCTCCAACCTCTCCAACCTCTCCAACCTCTCCAACCTCTCCAACCTCTCCAACCTCTCCAACCTCTCCAACCTCTCCAACCTCTCCAACCTCTCCAACCTCTCCAACCTCTCCAACCTCTCCAACCTCTCCAACCTCTCCAACCTCTCCAACCTCTCCAACCTCTCCAACCTCTCCAACCTCTCCAACCTCTCCAACCTCTCCAAACTCTCCAACCTCATACTTAAGAAAAGCCCCATAAACAATCTTCATGAATATATCTTCTACATTACCCCTCTCATTCCTATATCTACACCATGCCATGTCATGCCATGTCATGCTAAATGTACGATCTCGAGAGACGTAATCCAAGACTCCGCCTGTCCAATCATCGGAGAGTCAATATCAAAGAAAAGCCCAAGTCGAAGGCAATTTAAGAAAATTCCGCGGACGGAGTCTTTGGTTGTGATTTTGTAGTCGTTGGGGTTTTCTTAGGTAGGTACCTAGATCTCTAAGAGGGTGAGACTTTGGTGGGAGGAATGAATGGATGGATGGATGGGTGATGGTTTCGACTTTGGAGGATAATTAGTTAGTGTATTACAAGGAGACTCCCTCCATAAGTGGATGAATATCAACATCAACATAATTTTTTCAAGATATACTTCCCAGAGCCTCACTTCTACAAATAATATCCATATCTTGTGCAGGCTGCAGGCTGCAGCCTGATGTAACATATATACAATCTAATACCAACCACTCTCTATATGAGTCTTGAGACCGGACAATTTCCTAGTAAACATAAACCCCATCTCTGCTGTACATACTATATATATATATATATATACTCAACCATTTGATCAAACCACATACCCCAAAAAACCAGCTATTCCATTTGCGATCATAAACGAGACCTCATTATTGAATATAGGCAACGAGGATAAGACGTCCGTCATTCATGCCATCAAGTTGCTATCGAATAAGTTCCGAGTTTATCGGGGGAGGAAGTTAGTTCACGGTTCTTTATTGATTAACATTACTTCCATTTCCATTTCCATCTCCATCTTCGTTATATTTTTAATTCAACCTTCTATACAACAAAACACAACAATCCACACACTAATCAACTAAGCCACGATCGGAGGGTCAATTTTGTGACTTTGAGGAATTTAATGAATATGCTAGGATCTCCACGTTGCATTTTGGTTATGAAGGATTCATTGATTGCATTCTTCGGAATATTTGATGAAACGTGTATCATGATATGGAGAGGTACATATAGTTCGATAATCAACGGATTCATCATGTGATTGAAGCAAGCAAGCGGTTGACATTTCGGAGTGGCCAAATTAATTGATCTAGAATTATCGTTGTTGTTAATCTCAACAGGCACCCCTTCTCTTAAACGAGGTCGAAAGGGGGAAAGAGCTAACGGCAAGGAAATTCCTTGGCATCGTGATCAGTGCCATCCAATGCTCTTTTCATTTTCCCTCCAAACTCAGAGGGCATATAATTCTGTATCCATCTGCTAGTAGAACAATATGTTGTTCTGCTAGAACTTGGCAGCTGTACCTGACTACACCTCCGATTCGGAAGCACAGTAAAGTCAAAACCTTGGTAGGAAGTATGTGAAGCGGACACGGAGATTGGCAAATCAAATCAAATCATGATCCGGAAAATAAGTTGATTTAATATGATATGTTATGTTCCCCATATACTGGGGTAATGGGGTAAATGAAGGGATCACGACTCACGAATGAAGAGTGTTGGAAGAGAAGTGGATGGATGGATAGATCTTGTACCAAACTAGGAAAGGTTCCAATGTGGGGCCCGTGAAATCTGGCTCTAGCGTCTTGGCATCTGTGGCATCTGCGTCATTACACGACCCTACATCTAATGAGAGCTGGGGAGCTCAAGCTGATTGATTCCCTTCTTTGTTCTGAAATAAAATAATTACGTTGAATCATTTGGATATCAAAAACTGTCACTGTCACTCAAAACACGATTGATACTATACAATTTCCACAGTATCTCACAATAACTTCATTTTCTCATACAAAAGAGAAATTATTTCCAGATCTTTCATTGAACACCTGAAGAACAACAGAATCTTATTAGTGCCTAATCTCACTAGGCATAAATCTTTTCCTTCAGCCTTACCCCAGAGACAACCCACCAAATCCAGCCCACCTTCAAAAAACAAACCAAAAAGCTTCCGATTCAACCATAACCTTACATACTTGTTCAACATAAACACGACATCAAATCAATAAAAGATTACCTCATAAACGAAGACCAAAATGACTTCTACACCTACATTGATCGGCATGCCCGAACCTCCATCAAATACTGATACTCCAACCGATGCACCGTAAGATATACTCACCCCACAATCTACTCTCCATCAAAATACTAATCTAATCTACTCCAGTGGAACTCCAAACTCTACCACGACCTCCCTCTCCGCCCTCTCCACCACCGCAATCAAAGATGGTCATCGCGGATCTGCTCACCCTACCGCGAGCTCCCATCATCAACATACACTCTCGAGCAATACCCTCGAAGCCCAGCGCGCGGATAGAATCTCACGCCTCGCAGGTCTCGAACGTGTAACAACAGCTACGCCTCAAAATCCCAGCGGTACGGCACCAGCCCCTGGACCGGCTGCTGGTCAAATTCCAGGTTATTTCGACCAGGCAGGCAACCCGGTATATACAACTCGCATGTCCACGGTCGGCTCAGCATCTGCGACCGGCTCTACAACTGGCAGAACAACTACTTGGGCTTCGAACAGTGCCAAAGGACAAACGGAAGCTGATGATGATGAGATGAGCATGGATATCAATTATCGGGAAATGGACGATCGTGATAGATTTTCCGCATCGGCCATGGATGAGGAATTAGACGGGGATGGGATGAGTGATGATACGAGTTTAGTAGGATTTGGGGAAGGCGCCGGAAGTACCGTCAGTGGTCCAACATACAGCAGAAGCAATCTCCTCGGTAGTCCGATTGCGGTAGGAAAAAGCGGTCTCGCCAAAGAAGTCCAGAGCAGCAACCCGGGCACACCCGTCAGCGCATCCACATCCGCAACCACCGAGCAACAAAAGCGCGAGGCGAGGATGCTGGATGGAATTACCGATGATAACACAAGTGGATATGTGGACACGGCCGCTCGGGGTCAAGGAGTGGGAGTCGCTGGAAATCGCACATCTTCTGGATCGGGACTGGGTACGGGAGTAGGTGCTGAAGCGGCCGAGAGGATCTTAAAAGATAGGATTGAAGATAGTCCACAAGCGGCGAGCAGACCACCACTCGGAAGTCCCGACCAAGCGGGTCTCGGCAAGTTTTATTTCGAGGAGAAGAAGTAAATTGCTCTCTTTTTGGGGGGGGAAATTATGGGACGGGGGAAAGTTCATGGATGGGATTTTCCAATTCAATTCTCGATTCTCTGGGTGGTTCAATTTTTGGCTGGCGTTGATGTTTTTTTTTACCTTATTCTTTTTTTGTGGGGGGTGAGGGGTCTCCTCCGGCTTTCTACTATGTATGGGTATCAAATGGATGGCGGGTGCGGGTTGGTGTATGGATGGGTGAATGGATGGATGGGTGAATGGATGGATGGGTGAATGGATGGATGGATGGGTGGATGGATTTGGTGCTAGGTGGCTACCTAGGTTGGCTTCTTCTACATGATATGTTACCTACCTTACCTTACTTTGAGACGATATGATAGGATAGGAGAGAATAGGATAGTATAGGATATGATACGGAAAATGCGAGATTTTCACGATAGGATGGTGTTGAAATGCAAACGTGATGTAAATGTAAATGTGAATGTAAATGTAAATGCATATGTAAATGTAAATGCAAACGTGATGCGAGGCGACTTCTAAATATCCCTTTTCGTACTTGAAGCAATTCGAATTAAATTAAATTAAATCAAATTCCGTCACACTTCAAACTTCAAACCTATAGTAGGGCTTCTGTTTTGTTTGGTTTTGTTTGGTTTGGTTTGGTTTTATAGTATATAGAATGAGATTAATGAGATTAATGATTTAATTTCCAAGGTTTTATTTATAATTAAATAGGGGGGTAGGTATTAGGTATTAGATTTGGATTTGGATTTGGATTTGGATTTGGATTTGGATTTGGATTTGGATTTGGATTTGGATTTGGATTTGGATTTGGATTTGGATTTTAGATTCAACTTGGTTCTTTTCTAGCTTTTCTAGCTATTCTATCTATCTATTATCTAATATCCATACAACAGAAATTTGAAATTTGAAATTGAATCTGAATTCAAATTCAAATTTTCAATTTTCGATTCGAAAAAAGCAAAAAGAAGAAAAATATATTTAATAATCATATATATATATATAATATATGTTGAAATTAGGTAGATCACGTGAAGGTGCAAGTTGTGTGATGTATTTTGAAATTACTATAGAACTAAGGTTGAACCTTGTATGCTATTTAAGCTTAAGATAGGGCGCTAAGCCGTATTAGGCCTACGGGCCGCTTCGCGGTCCGTACGGCTCATACGGCCCTGGCTACTCTCAACAATATATATAATCCCCTCTTTCTCTTTCCCATTATATCTCCAATTCCAGGGGAAAACAAAATATCAATTTTTCTACTTCAAAACCCTTTTTGCACTTCATTAATCAATCAATCAATCAATCAATCAATCAATTATACGTGTATAAAAATCGGAATACCGCGAATCACTATATTATATTATAGTAGGTATGTAGGTAGGTAGGTATGTAGGTAAGTAGGTATCATCAAATGCAACCAACCAACCCATTGCATTGCATTGAACTGTACTGCACAGCACTCTACGAACCTCCCTCCTTTCCGCATTCTCATTTCCCTGTTCGCCTCTCTCCATCCTCCGACTCTGATCTGATGTGATGTGATCTGATCTGACTGCATTTGTCCAACCACTATCTTTACATACCTACGTACAGGAAACCCAATTTCCCATTCCGAAATCTCAGTTTGCCCATTCTGCATTCCTTTCCCCATCACTTTTTAAACGTCGCGCTTCTCCCACCCCGACCACCAGACTGTACTCTGCCCAACCCCTTGGCGGCATCCATACTTTTCTGATACGGATCAAACGGTTTATCTTTCTTAGCCCTGCCACCCTTTCCACCCTTTTCCATTTTCTCTTTCTTGGAATGGAGGACCGAGTCTGCTTTGCTGTAGTCGAAATCTTCTTCCTCTTCCGGTTCCTGTTCCTGTTCTTGTTCTTCGGCTTCGGCTTCCTCGACATCTTCAGCCGCTGCGTTGTCTGCTTCGTTTTTCAATGCTTCTTCTCTCTTCTGCTTCTTCCACAATTTCATCTCCGCTTTACGTGGTAGACGTGGTGCATTCTCGGCACGAGCATCGGCTTTACCTTGGCGTCTCTCCGTCTCCGCAGTTGGGGTGTAGTCGAGGGTGATGTCGTATTTGCTGGCGACCTCTTCATTCTCATCGGGGTCGGTGATGGCATCGCTCTTTCTTTTGGAGCCGCGTTTGAGAACGAATGGTTCGTCTTTGGCTTTGCTGGGGGTAGGTGTTGCGACTGGCGTTTCGGCTCCGAACATGGCCAGACGTGATCGATCGGTAAGGGGTGTGGATGAGGCGAAAACTTCTTCCGAGAGTTGTGGTAAGGGGATTGCGAGTCTCATGCTATCTTGATCAAGATTTGCGATTGAAGGTTCCCATATACTGCTTCCGAATGCACCTCCCCAGAAAGAAGATGTTTCGGTTGTAAGTTCGGTTTTGTCTACGGGTGTTACGTCGAGTTTGGATGTTTTTTGAAATGCAGCAGCGGTGGGGTTTGGAGTAGCGGTAGCATTTGGTGATCTTCTGAGGACATCTATTGATTTTGGACCATCTTTTCCGTTTGCTTTTGCAGACTTGATGAGTTCCAGGAGTTCTCCGGTGCGTGATTTTACATTGTGAGATATGGGTCGAATGATGCCAAGTAAAGCTATCATATCCATGGGCATGAATTTTGCTAGGTTAATGATAACAGAATTCGACATGACGAAATTTATGCTCTCATCATCCTTTCTTGCTATCTGATCTCTCCAAGCGTGAACGGCTTTGAAAACAGCAAATTGCTCGCTACTCAACAAAGCAGGCGTCTTGTAGATTAATGAGAACCATCCTCCCGGACCTTTTCCAGATTCTGTATTGTATATTTGTCGTTCATATCGAAGTAACGAAGTTTCTTTGGACTTTTGTAAGACCATCTCCAATCGATTTTCTCCAGGTATTTCAGTAAAAGGAACGTCAATTAGCTCATTCCGTAGATTATCAAAGATGTAAAGAAGGAAATGTGTATCAGATCTAGCATAGAAGAACATCTCTTCCGGAAGTGGCCTAAAAGTTCTGAGTATAAAGTCACAAGGTCTGATGGTATAAAGCTTACCTGATTCGCCAATCCGCTAATTGGTATTTCTTGTCGGCATCAAAATCAATATACTTCTTTAGTAAGAAAGCCAAGCTTCCTCCAGCCAGCCCTAAGCTTCTGCACGCGTAATGGGTATCGAACAAGCCAACGATGTATAGCCCAAGATCTCGTTGGAGCCACACAATATCCATATAAGCACCGTGTAGAACCTAACTAGTCAGCAAACATTGATGAGCGTTGGAAAGTATACAGTATACCTTGATTATACTTGGATCAGCAAAAACTTCATTAAGTACTTGCAGCTGTTGTCTCCATGGCTTGAGGGTATCCACGATCCAATCCTTTTCGCGAGTACTGATTTGCATCAAAGATACGAGACCAACATATGAACGAGTATCATGATGCTCCAAGTCGATCGCGATCTCTTTCGCGCCTTTAAGCTCTTCCAGCATCTCCAAAACACCCTCATAAGTATCAACAAATGTCGCAGATGTGCTTTCGACCGGTAAATATTTTATTGGTTCTGCCTTCTCATACATAGCTTCTGGGTATTGTAATTGTAGGATTTCTGTTTCGTAAGGATGTTTGTATCTAAATTGCTTGTTAGTAAATCTTATAGTGGTACCCATTTCCCGGAGATTCTTTCTTTTGATCCGTTTTGCTTTGGAGCGACTGGCTCTAGCAGACTTGCTTAAGTCTTCTGGCTTCTCTTCTATGCGCCGGGGATCCAAAGGGAGCAATGCGAGGGGAATAAAATCGGTATAATCATACAGTTTCTGATCGTATTCGTTTGTGATCATGCAAAGACTATCCTTTAACGACACCTTCGCATGCGGTTTCGTTTTGAGAAGAGGTAACCAAGGTGAAGTATCCTCATTGTCAGGTTTGACCTCAAATGCGAGTTGCGGCTTCACAAGATTTTGTGTACGGAGCGAGTTGTCGAGGAATCTTTTCTGGGTTTTTGATGTCGCAGCAGGCTGGCAGATATCAGTACATAAATCAATGGCATTTGCGACTCAATCCTCACCTCTTCGACTTGTTTCCTTTTGATAATTCCTGTATATTCATCGAGGCAAGTATCCGTTTTTTCCAGTAAGGAATCCACAACGTCCACGACACTGCGCCAATTGTTGTCCACGTCTTCAACATCTTCCAAAGTAGGCACTTTAAGACCTGAGACAGAGCCCGCAGACTTGAGCAACTCATTCGCAAGCGCAAGCAAACGCGCATTCTGTTCGTCGAGAGCACTTCCCACCTCAGGATTTAATGATCGATGAAAACCGAGATCTTCTGATGATATCTGACCGGCAGTTTTAATGGTTGATACAAGAGCTGCTTGAACTTCAGCTTGTAAGGACTTGAAGTCCTGCGTATCGTCAGCCATGGTTGACGGAATTTAATTGTGTTGTTTGTGCAAAAGATGGCTTGGAATTCTCAGATTCGATTTGCTCAAAAAATGTTCAAAGTTCAACTTTCATACCCCGGTCATTACCCAGGTATTTTACCGGTGCGAGTGGTGGGTCCCTTCACTAGCGTGTTTTTAAACCCTTGTTGCAGCTTAAGGTTGGGTCCTCCGCATTTTCTGAAAATCAATCAAATGTTTCGCCTGAACTCCCTTTCATACCTACCTAGTACATCGAGGTCATTTCCATATATGAGGTGTCAACTTCACATGACAAGACAAAGAACTCAACGCGAACACGAACACAAGAGTGTGATATTATTATACTAGCAAACAAAACAGACAAGAGGCAAGAGGCAACATACAACATACAACACTCACTACTCTACTCTACTCTACTCTACACATCAAAATCTCATCATCATTATGTCGGCTTCACTTGCACCTGAATGTAATGAAGTCAAGGAGTATGTAATGAACTTTATCTTCTATTCTATTTTCTTGACCAGTTGTGAGATACTGAACAATTTTCAAGACGATATGATTCGTGCTTCCTGAAGTGGTATAGCGAAAGTAAGTAACATCAGCATTGCCGTTTAAAATGGTATACAGTACTAGGCCACCTTACCTAGAGTATATATATATATACCTAGTAGACTAACATCATCATTAGAATACCTTCGAGGTAAAGGTAAAGATACGAACGATGAGTGCGAATCTTTATTCAAAGATTATAGGAAATGCTTGACAGTAAGTTTGGAAAATCCTTCAGTAGTTCTGAACGATTCCCATTCTAATTAATGTAGGGTGCTTTGAAAGAGCGTGGTATCGATAAAATGCTCGAAGATGCACGGGAGGATCATAAGGAAAATGATGCCGTAAATTTGCGGCGGCCTTGTAAGTTTTTCATATTCTTTCTGGATCTAATAGCTAATGACCAAGCAGGATGAAGTATATGTACGGCACCAAATTGTACAAATAGCATTCCATACCTATACATGAGAAAGACGTCAGGGAGGTCCTGCAATTGGCATTCTACTCTTATTGAGGGTTTAAATCTATCTCAAATTGTATGATAATGAATAGATGGGGGGCACTTTTACTTATCACCACTTTTTGTTGAGGTTTTAAAACTACCTCTACTTTTATGGTAATAAATAGATGGGAGACATTTATACTCATCAGCAAAATACACCGGCAACATATTACTCATCATTTTCATATCTTTCATGCCAATATAGGACTTTAATAACATACCCGTCAGATCTTGAAAGGGAGATTTTCACATTTAAGAGATATTCTAAGTAATTCAAATGGTCTCTTGGGATTAGATACTTATTACTGTATCTGTATCTACCTAGGTACCTATCTAGATACAGTAGGTATATCATACTGAAAGTAAATGACCCAAACAGCATCTTCATCACTCATCATTTACATATTTTACCTACCAATGTATAACTTTGATAGCCATCAGATTTCAAAAGAAAGATTTTCACATTTAGAACCTTAGATATACTTCCGAATGATGTCTTAAGCTTCCCGTCGCCAATGTTCCATACGAACACGTGATTATATCGCTTAGCCAAGAAAGCTTAATCTTTTTCATCCCTGCAAAAGAACAAATTGTTTTTCAGCCTTCTCTTCTCTGTTCTCTTCCACTTCTCCAGATAAGTATAAATCCCTGTATTAGGATTGGTTGATGGATAATAAGAATAAGTGTACATACCACATAGAAGATCCAGATCCAGATCCAGATCCAGAAAAAAAAAGAATTCCACCCAACTTCTGGACCCTCCGACTTAATGAATATGTGGGAATCTCGAACCCGAACCTTATACTAGTGAAAATACCCTTAACCTTATACATTCATTTCTCATATCATTCATTCTCCCTCCGCATTCACCCCTCCTCCCGTCAGCGTCTCCGTCGAGCAACGAGTAACCTTTTAACTCCTGCAGTTGGCAGTAAGCTCTTCTCGAATTTCCCACAGAACAATCGTACAGTGATGCGCCAGCAATAGGGAACGATTCATGCACCCCTTCTCTATTCTCACACTTGCGATTTTCGTAGCCGGCTACATCACTGCGAGGTGGGACCTGGTTACTAGACTTTATGAGCTTGCAATATTTGCATGGGATCACGGAGTAGTGGTTAGCTTTGATATCCCCTGAATATTCTCCAAGCACCTCACTAATACTACTTTGGCGCATAGACACGCACTCTCAAAGGATTCGCGATTCTTTCCCTTTTCTTCTTTCTGTTCATCATACCAGTGGAAAGGCTCGCGTCGAGGGAGACGACACTTGTAAATAAGCACTCTACCTACAGCACAAAACGTAACTAATAATTCAATAGCATCCGCGATCTGGGAACGCCGGCATATCTGCACGAGAACAATTGCGACGAAGGGGTTCTTTTTAAAGGGAAGGAGTTCAATACAGCTGGGAATTTGTCATGCCCGATCATGATGGCTTGATGAGGATTTTCTGGCCGGGGGATATTCCAAGAAGTGATTCGCCTGGAGTAATAGTTGGCTGGAGGAACTCGGGCCTCGACATATTCGTGGTTGCGATACTGGAGGATGTTGACGTGAGTAGCAGTAAGGCTATGGAAACAGTTTGGACTGACGCAATGGCAGGCGCGCAACGTGGAGAATGCACTGAAAGTCGGAACCCTGTTCCGAAATGCAAGCCATCCTATCGAACGAATATATGAGTTATGTGGGCAATCTTCACTGCAGGTGCTGGGTCTGGCAAATTCACCAAAAGCCAATGTCGATAACCTTCAAATCCGCGCAACTACAGGATCAGCATACAAACTACCCCAGATATCTTGTGCCCGGGCATCAACAAATCAAATAGTCGTATTTGATCGACCTCAGCCCAATAGGATGCAATACATATCTTTAAAGCCGATATCATTAGCACTGGACGATAAGGCTGAAATGACATTTCATGCACCAGACAGTGTTGATGCTGAGGAAGAACGAGAGGAATTAAGACAGAGAAAGAGGACTCAGGAACTGGTCGAAAAGTTGAAGTATCACTCGGTCGTGAAACATCCACCATCCCAAAAAGAACTTGCCTTGCCAAGAATAGTCAATCAAGTCAATTGTGCTTGGGAGGTCCATCAACTATTACAGAAAAATATCTCGCTAGTTGGAGCTCGGTCAAGGAGAAGTCTGAGCGTATCCGAAAGAGTGGTGGAGTCGGCAACCACGATGCGTGATTTCGTTCTTTTGACAATATGGCAAATGATCACACTCTACATATATCCTATCCTCAGGCGTGGATTCGTCATTGGCCTCATGTGCCATAGGCTTGCTGCCGAAGCTTTACTGTTGATTTTAGAATGGAGGGCTAAGCCAGATTATGCAGCTCTGAAAGATATCTCTGCAACCGCACAGCAGGTGGAAATACGCTTACAGCAATTCTGTTATTGGCCTATGCAATACGTCACTCTTCGGAGGAGCAAAAGAGATTGGGGTAGTGTGACGACAAGCCATCCGGACTATATAAGATTTTACAATAGTCTTTGGCTAGTCGCAAACGACGTGATAATTGGAATTGCGTTGGGGTCTTACATCATTGACAATTCTTCATGGGTTTCAGAAACCATTAGTGATATCCTGAGCACTTATTCTATAGCTGCACTACAAAGGACGATAACTTGGTTGAAGGATTGGCCGGCTGGCTTGAAACTTAATACCGAATTGGCTGCTTTCTTAGGTGATTTATTCTTATGGGTCATCGAACATTGGTCAAGTATATTTATCTCCTGCTCCAATAGACTATACATGAGCTAACTTTCACAGGCTGTATTGAAGCTTTACATCCAGTATTGCCTCATGTTATATGGGTCGTTGGTTTTTCCAGTTTTGCTGGAGCCAGCATGCCAATCGCCCTGTTTTCCGATTTACTCACCATTCTAACACTTCACATTTACTCGTTTTACATGGCTTCGGCACGTATCTTCAATTGGCAGTATACGATTCTCCTCTCCTTATTTCAACTATTCCGCGGCAAGAAGCATAACGTTCTTCGAAAACGTATCGACTCTTGTGATTATGATCTCGATCAATTATTGCTCGGCACGATTTTGTTCACATTACTCTTCTTTCTCTTGCCTACAGTACTTGTATTCTACTTGGCATTTGCATGTGCACGCATGGCGATCATCTCATTAAAAGCCGTTTTAGACGCCTTACTTGCGTGCCTAAATCATTTCCCACTCTTTGCATTAATGTTACGACTTAAAGATTCTCAACGATTGCCAGGTTTGTTCTCACCCAATGTTTTCAGACTACATCATGCTGACATACAAAGGTGGCATACGATTTGAACTTCGAGATACTCAACAACTTGCAAGTCAAATACCCAGTACTCCATGTCCCGCTCCAACGTCTTATATTTATCTCAAAGTATGATTATTCTCCTCTCGTGCGTCTATATTAACATTACTAACACAAAAATCCAATAGTCCGTCCCACTCACTTTCCGTGCCATGTTCCACCAATATTTCCAACTCGGACACCGTATTCGTAAACACTACGCCTCACCCCGCGTCCTCCTCTGTCTCGCAACAGGCAAATTCGTCCCGCCTATCCATCGTAAAAATCTTTACTCTCTTCAATATAGCATGTTACCAGCACGTAGAGCGGGGATCATGGATATGTGGTATGCATTAACGGCGAGCTCGGATGAGGGAAAGGAAAAGGATAAGAGGAGGGGTAGTGCTGGGTGGTTGAATAAAGGAGTGGCTAGTTTGGCCATGGGGAATGGAAATTTGAGGAGGGGGAATGGATATATGGCTAGGAGAGGTGGACATTAAAAAAAGGGGGTGGGATTGGTGATGGATGAAGGATGAGGAGATGGGGGATGGGGGATGAAGGAAATAATGAGGATGTTTTTGTATATATGGTTGAACTTGGTTTGAGTGAATGGGATGAGATAAGAAGAGATGAGATGAGATGAAATGAGATCAATACAGAGCGAGGGGAGGGGAGGGGTTGGGGCCGATAGGTAGGTTTTGTATGTACTGTAGCATGTAGATACGGATGATTACCTCCCTAGTAGGTACTTAATAATAATATTTCCAAAATCATAATTATTTAAATTATTTAAATCATTCAAATCATTCAAATCAATTAGATGTGGTTATATATATATCATTTAAATTACATAAGCAAATCCTGTTAAAATATAATGTCAAATGACCCAATAAATAGATGATAATTCTATTGGAGTTTTAATGTAAAGTGAATAACGTAATACAGATTAATCTTTAATAAAGAATGATCAATTGGTTGATGATATGGATGAGATGGATGAGATGAAATGAAATGAGGTGACTGGAACTGGAATTGTAACTGGAACTGGAACTGGAACTGGGAGGGACGTTCATGTTGAGGTGATGTTGGAAGAAGGAAAGGAAGTTGGTTTTGGTTTGGTGTAAGTAATTCCATGACGTCATTATTATATCACATCACATCACATCATACCTAGGTATTAATTGATCCAAAGCAAGAACAAGAACAAGAACAAGAACAGAAGGAATTGATGCAGGTGATGTCTGGTTCTGGTTCTTGCAGGTAGGTATGTAGGTATGGTATGGTATGGTATGGTATGATATTTATATACCTATTTAAACTTCCTTTGATGTTCTCTATTATTTATTCTTTTTTCATCTTCTTTATATCAATAAATGTCATCTTGAATTCAATTCACATTATTTCTTTGAAGAATCTAAGGAATCTGAAGAATCTGAGGAATCTGAGGAATTTCTCTCCATAGGTATACAATACAATACAAATACACCCACCTTCCAAATCCAAATCCCAAATCCAAAATCAACCCCCTCAAAAGCACTTCAAAATGCAATCCATAACCCGCACTCTCACCCGACAATCGCGCATCCTCCAACCTATCAGAACCATCCAATCCAACCAAGCCATCCGACCCTTCACAACCACCATCGCAGCACGAAAAACCGCCACCGAAACCGTCAGGGAAACGGTCAAGAAGGTCGATAAGGCGGTTGCTAGTAAAATCGTTGATGGTATTGAAGTTGGTCGTATGTTTTTTTTTGGTTTGGCGTTGCTTTGCTTCACTGAACATATCACCATATATCCATATATCCAAACCCAAAGCTAAACTAAAAGCTATACCCAAAGCTAAACCCATCCACATTCTCATACTCCATCACTTTAAGTTTCCCATCACCTACCTACCTTTATGTTAATTTATATATACATACACATACATACATACATGCATACATACTAACCCCACGCACTACTACTAGAAAGCGCCGCGCAAAAAGCCAAAGCCGTAGCCGGACTAAGCAAAAGCGAAGCGAAAGGGAAAGCCGCGGAGGTGAAGGGAGAGGTTAAGGGGAAGGCGGAGGAGGTGAAGGGGGAGGTGAAGGGGAAGGCGGAGGAGTTGTAGGTTGTTGGTTGGACATTTTGGGAAGGGGGAGGGGGAGGGGGGAGGAGTTGTAGGTTGTTGGTTGGGAATTTGGGAGGGGGGAGGGGGGGAAGGGGGAGGGTTGATGGGTTGAGGGTTATGGATTGATTGTTGGGATGAGGGAGAAGTAAAGGGAGGATGGTATAAAGGCATATATGATTGCTAGTGGGGGACTTGTATTATATTATTATGGTGAAAATGAAGATGATGAAGATGAAGCACAGGACTGCACTGGACTAGTTTGGCATGGAATAATATTGTATTCAACTTATTTTCTAAATTATATTTACGATACTATAGTATAATCCGTCTTCACCATTTATAATGATACAAACACCTATATATAAACCCACGAAGTATATATAATCTATAGATATCTATCCAGATAGGTATATATAGGTAGGTATCTAATATAGAATCGAAAGGGTATAAAAGTAAAGCTTGTACTCCCCTTTCTTTTTCTAGCATTCCTGTCCTCCACTAGGCTTTTCGAACCGATTCGGGTCGTTCTATAATCGATTCGGGTTGGTTTAGGACTGTTTCGGATCGGAAAAACTGGTAGAAGGGTAGAAGGGTAGAATAAGAAAGATAAAGATAGGGCTTGAAGCTTTTCCTATACACTTCGCCTTCGATTCGAATTAGTTCTGTTACTTCTGTATTTAATTTTTCATTCAATTAAACTGACACTTGCATTAGTAACGCCTAGGAGGGGGAAAGTCATTTTATCACTTACCGTACCTTAGATTGATGATGTAGTAAAATCTCTACATCTAACTTATATACAAATGCCCAGGTAGTAAAATCCTACCATTATGAGCTTTAAACCTTAGGTTCATGATATGGTAAAATCCTAGGTAGGTACTACATCTAGAACGATCGATTCGGTTTGAAATAGAGAGTACGAGGATAGAAGAATAGAAGAGTAGAGAGATAGAAGGATAAGAAAATCGAGTAAAAGAATAGATGGACTATTATGATAATGGGTATTTTAGAAACGAATCGATTGTATAATTAAAATACTCTATTAAATTAATACTCGCATCACCAACACCTCTTGGTTTCATCATTTATCTTCATTCAATTACTACAGTCATCTATCAAGTACCTATGTCTTACTAAGCAAAATCTCCTTGATATAATAAAATAGATACCCCACCTTCAACAAATAACACAAACACTCAAGCGGCTTTAGCTCACTTGGGAGAGCGCCAGACTGAAGTCCACTTCGGTTCATTAATCTGGAGGCACTGTGTTCGATCCACAGAAGCCGCATTCTGCGAGTTGAGGCCCACCTCAATCATCATTCATTTTTTGCAATTTTTTTATTTTCTTTTTCTTTTTGTTTGGTTGGCTTTTTCTGCTTTACAATTCTTTTTCTCTTTGTGATTTATGGTTGATGTTCGGGTAATATATGTGGGTTGTGGATCTACCCCGCATTTCTATTGGATCAATGTGGGGCTCGAGGTATCTTAGTACTCTCTATCTAGAACATCATGATCAATATATCAAAGTTTATAACATTTTGGCATTTTAGGAGGCACCTTCAATCGCATATGTATTTCATCTTGTATAAGTCTATGCATAGGTACATCTGGGCAAAGAACCATACACAGTAGCATTGATCTTCATTTATTTATAATCGAGGAGAGTGGTGGGTTGATATCGTAAACACCGTTTGTTTATTCTTTTATCTCTGAGCACGAGTTTCGTTTTAATTTTAAACTATATCTTTATTTTATCTACCAAGACGAGTGTCTGGTATTGTAAACATGCTTCCCTTCTATGATGCGATTTGGGTATATGCATCAATATATACAGACTGTATACAGTCGATATATATGCAGCTGATGCAGATCAGATGGTAAACTAAGCATGATACGAAGTGAGATGGACGAGGGTGCCGTTTTAAAGATCCCAGAAAATTTTTTGGATGTTGTTGATTGTGGTGGGATATATATTTGTTGATGGGTAGCTGAAGATTAGTTGATGATGATAATAATAATAATGATGATGATGATATATTGAGTCCTACCATTTCCACCCTCTCATCTGGAAAATGAACGGACATATTTTGATATCCACAGGAGAGGAGGCGCAAAGAAATATCCAAGACTCGTCGAGAGAGCTAGAGCTGGAACTTGAAGTTTTTCTGCAGAGCTAGGGTCATGGATAAAATGCAAATCGAAATTTTAATCTCTTCACTTATTTTATACACTGATTTGATTTTCCTTCCCTTCATATATATATATATATATCATGGCAACTTGAAAATCTCAAATTTTGAAGTCTCGTCGGATAATTATATCGGTAATGAATTATGCTATGTGTATGTATCTTTCTTGTCTTTCGACAACTTGGGATTCGATATCTTGAAATTCTATTCTTTCTGTTTGGACATTTTAATAGGAGGTATACAGAGGGAGCACCCTTAATCTTTCATCATCTCGTCTCATCTTATCTGCTCACCTCGCCTCTCCTTTTATTCTGCACCTCTACGTTTTTTCGTTTTTTGTCGATTTAATCATATAACCAGAAATATTCAATTGGAAATTGGAAATATAATCTTTCCAAATTTACACAGGGTGCACATACATCCATCCATTTATCTTTATAGACACCAGCCTCTTTTCCCAATAAAAAATAAGATTCCATGACTATAAATTATATATCCCCTTCCATCCCTTCCCATATCATCAAGTATCAAGTATCAAGCACCCATTCAAATCAAACAACAAACCCTTAGAAATACCCAGGAAATATTAGTCCGGATTATATATATTACAAACCTATTCCTCCTTCCTTGATTTCTATTCTCCGAGTTGTATAATACTGTAGGTTGAAATAATAGTCTCAGAGATTCCTTTAGAATATTACTTCATTATATTACATTACATGACATCAGATCCCAGAACGAAATTCGATTCGAAGTTTGATTGTTATTTGTGGGTATTATAATTATATTTTGTGTTATATGTTTAATATATGTATGTTTAACATATGTTTGTTTGTGTTGGAGATATGGTATAATAATTATGATATGATTCAATGAGGAGGGGATGGAGAAGTGAAGTGAAGTGAAGTGAAGTGAAATGCTTGGAATATCTGTATCACATCATAATTCAACCCCCAAGTTCAAACCCCTCTAGAAATTTACCTATCTACATATAATTATCGCAAAGCGTGGATGTACGTACGACTTATAGATATTCTATTATACTATTTATATATACATATACATATACTTTACTTTACAACGGATAGGTATACAAATAATTATAATTATAATCAAGTATATACATCTATACTATACCATACCATACCATACCATACCATACCATACCATACCATACCATACCATACCATACCATACCATACCATACCATACCATACCATACCATACCATACCATACCATACCATACCATACCATACCATACCATACCATACCATACCATACCATACCAACCCTCCTCTCTTTCCCTCTTCTCCCCCCTCTCCCTCCCTCTCCCTCCCCCTTCTTCTTTCCACATCGAATATAAAAAAAAGACCACCAATGCCAATACCCGTTGTCTCATTAATGATCAATAATCAATACATCAATACATCATCACATCAATACATCACCAAGAAACCCATCCCATCCCATCCCATTCCATTCCCTTTCCACTTCCACTTCCACTTCCACCTTCTCCACCCCAAACAAACAAAACCAAAACGACCAATATATTACCTGAAGCTAAATTTCAACCTCAACCTCGACCTCAACCTCGACCTCCGTTCAGAACTCTATGGTTGGTTTCAACTTTCAAGATAGTGGTTAATGGTTAATGGTTATGAAAAGAAATTCTAGAGATTTATGATGATTGTAGGTGTAGGTGTAAGGGAAAGAAAGAAAGAAAGAAAAAAAAAAGAAAGAAAGAAAGAAGGTATGATATGATATGATATGAAATCGAGAAATCGCACATTTGAAATATGACCTTGTAAACTGCATTTAGATTATTGGGTAGGTAGGTAGGTAGGTATGATCTCACAGTTCAAATTTCAGACCAGGAAATGAGCAACAGTCGAGACGTGTAGTGTAATTCACTTTATTAGTCTATAAATAGGTAGGTAAGAGGAGTTCAACCCCTCACGTGAATTTCTCGCGCGTCTTGCACGTATAAGATGCTTCTACCGAAAGGAAGACGTCCCGCTTGTCGGTAATAAACATATATACCTCCTTGGAAAAAGTGTATCTAATGGCTTTCATGCCTGCCAATCCTGTTCGACTCCCCCATCCCTTCATTATCATCTCTGGCTGTGGCAGTTCTCGTAACGTAACTTTCAATCAATCAATCAATGTATGCATCCACCCACCCATCCTCGCGCCATATTCAGCAATGCACCTGCACTCGCTACTGCTCTCCCGTAGGTAAGAAGCCAAACCGCTAAACTCATGTCCGTAGACCCCACGCATTAACTCCAACCAACACCATCGTATGCGTACTCGTACATTTAAAAGCCATGCGAGGAACGAAACGTCGCTCCACGCGCGCGCCGTCATTAATCAAAAGAGTTCGAGAGTTCCATCACGAATCTTCCTCTCGAAGGTTATCTTTCCGTATTCGGAAGATAGCGTGTCGGTACACTCGGTACCAACCATCACGAAATGATAATCGACACTCTTGTAGCCTCGATCCATCATTCTCTCATTCATCCATTTCAACCACGTTCTCGCATATCCAATATCTACCCACTTTCTCTTCTGTCTCGCCGAGAGAGGTTTGAACGTGATGTCATTATCTTCATCGACGATTGTCGAGTTTCGTATCTCATTTATGACCACGTAAATGTTCTGCAGGGAGGGGAGTTTTTCTCGAATATTCGCAGCTGCATCGATATGAGTGAAGGTTTTTAGAGGGTTATCCGTAAGGCATGTTCGACGCATTGCCAAATTTTGAACCTTCATCATATGAGGGCTGGAGAGAAGAGCTTCGTAAAGAACGTGGGATTGTTCCACTTGCTCGGTAAGGTACATGATATCGCTTTGAAAGTTGACGTATGTTCCAAAGGCCCACGTATTTTGTGTCCGAGAGAGATACCATTCTCGAGACTCCTGGCAGACGTGTGCGATGTTTGAAAATGGGAGATGGGATGTTATTGAATCGGTGATCTTTCCGGTATTGCGATTGGTGTTATTCAAATGATGAACTTTGGGGAGGAGATCTTCAGCGAATACATATTCCCATATATCCAGGCGAAGCTCGGTTGGTAGTCGTTCGAATGAAGAAAAGCTTTGACCGACGACTTCATCTTGTATTCTGGGTCTCGAATCGATCTGGGGATACTTTATTTGACGATATTCGGATAGGTTTCTGCAAGCCAAGCCTTGTGACAAGAATGATCGAAGCTCAGATAGGTCCAAGTCTTGGATAAGTTCAATTATACTATGGTAATCCTTATGACTGTTGTGTTTCTTCAACACAATGTCAAGCCATTGATTTGGACACTTGGAAATCATATCTAGTTTGACATCCATTTGAAGCTCATGAGGATTTTTGAGGCAGTGTCGTCCAAGTCGTTGGATCAAGCTCTCCGTGGATGGGTTCATAACCTTCATGATTGCTGGCTTCAAAAGAGTAGAATGTATTGAATCGTTTTTTGAACGGTGATGAGGTGTGTATAATGATGAGGAAGTAGAACAGGAAGATGGAGAATCCAAAATGTAACCAAAAATATAGGACTGAGAAAAACGATAACTCTATACTTCTTATAAAGATATAAGTCCTGGTACCTTGATGATATTGATCAACCCAACAAGGTTGTAACGTGATGTCCAAAAGATATCGTGAATCATAATGGGAATTGCAAAGTTGGGTACGATGTTAACCATCAAGGTGCTTTTTCTTGGCTTTATGTGATTGCTCCATTGTAACTTCCACCTTCGTGACCGGAAAGTGTACAAATGAACTAAAATCTCGTTTTGAAACTGATACCGGTAGTAGACAAATGAAGAAACTGCTCATCTCATTAGATGATTTTTCAGTCGTGAAGGAGAAAGGAAGAAAATAACCTTACAGCAAATAGATTTACTCTATCCAAATATGGAAACTATGTTCTTGGATCCCGTACCATTATACTTTTCTATTTCACATTAGTACATTTATTACAAAGTCCTGTCCATCACTCCATTGCCATGAGGGTTATCATATCATTGCCCTGGGTACATAGTTACCATCAAATACGTGAGGTTATCATCATGCTCAAGACATATGAAGTTTGATATTCCTTAGTAATCATTACTGTCACATGGACGGATACCAACTTGAGAGAGTGCTTGGTCACATGAGATCACAACAAAGTTGTTGTGGGTCATGAAGGATCGCATGTACAGTCAATTGTTCACCAAAGCCGATTCAGTTCGGATATCTGATGTTATTATTATTGACATCAAATGTTGTGTATACTCCAAATAGGTACTGTAACATGGATGGGGTAACTTCGGAAAGTCTTTTCACCAAATAGGAAGGGTCGATAGAGTTTGGAGTTTAGGTTAGACTTTAGAGTCTGGACAGACTCGGACTGACCCGTTGAGCCCCTTTTCTTGGCCAGGTCACATGATCAACCACGCATCTCATATCCACTGATCATACCCTTGATGGTCAATCTCCTCAGCATTGGCTCATTTTCGGTAGCTGTGGAGAGTCGAGACAAGCTTTTTTCCAAGCCCTCATCAGAAAACGGGAAGGTTTGACCACAAAACTTACCATATCATCCAAGACAAGTTGCAATTATTGCTTGGCTTCTATCATCTGTTGATCGTACATCTCACGAGCTTGATGTCAATATCAAAAGTGGCAAGTTTGAGATGCTGATACTTGATTTTGCGACAGGAAGAGATGAGGAAACTTCCAATGTCTCTGGGAGATGAGGCACATCAATTAAATGCGATCCAAACAAGGATCACGTACCCACCGCGTAAGCCGTATCCATTATTATTCATTTATTATGAACCAGGCCTTGCAGTACTTCCAGCCAGTGATACCCAAACCTGTCTTGTTCCTTTCCCGGGAGAAACGCTGATGGGTCTACACGATTCTGAAAATAGTGTTTTGAAATCCCCTAGGGTGTGGCTGACACTCAAGTTCTATTAAAAGGAAGAAGGCAAAGAAGACTTGCCGTGTGCCGTTGGTCAAAATTGGAACGGTGGAGAAAGAGGTTTGTTATTATGGAGCTGATGGTAAGTGAAGGAGGAAGCATGTCTCCTCTCTTTGAAGTTCTGGAGAGTATTCTTCGTTTCTTTTTGACTTCATGGTAAGAGGGTACCCTTTTTTCCTTTAACTTCAGATCGATTCGGCATACTTTATCCTATTCTCTCTTTTTGCCGAATCATTTGCAAATCTGGGGATCGACAGGAACTCCATTTTCTTGAACTTTGATTGGTGAAGGGGTATTATATATAATATCTATACTTGAGTTCGAATCACGGAAGAGGAGCAAGATGAGGGTGAGTGGAGGAAAAGTGTTGGCATATACTGCTGCTATATGCTCAACATGTAGTAGTTTGGTTGGTGCAATTACTATGGATCTAAGCGATGCAGGTACGTTCTATTTATCTACTTTCTCCTGATAGGCCACGAGCAATATGCTGATAGGATGGCTATCATCAGACAGTATCAAAACCGCCGCGTCCGACGTCGCCTACGACATGATGAAATACTATACTGGAAACCGCACCGGAGATGTCGCCGGTAACTTACCTGACCCCTATTATTGGTGGGAGGCAGGAGCTATGTTTGGTATAATGGTCGATTATTGGTATTATACGGGGGACACTACCTATAATGCCGAAGTAAAAGAAGCACTCCTCCATCAAGCCGGTGACGACTACGATTTCATGCCCTTGAATCAAACCAAAACAGAAGGAAATGACGATCAGGGATTTTGGGGAATGGCTGCCATGACAGCAGCAGAGGCAAATTTTGATAATCCGGACACTGGAACACCTGGTTGGGTAGCAATGGCGCAAGCAGTATTCAACGATATGGCATCTCGATGGGATGATACATCATGCGGAGGTGGATTGAGATGGCAGATCTTCACATTTAATTCCGGATACGATTATAAGAACAGTATTGCGAATGGTTGTTTCTTTAACCTTGGAGCTAGGTTGGCAAGATATACTGGGAATTCATCGTATGCCGATTGGGCCGAGAAGATCTTTGCGTGGGAAGAATCTATTGGATTGATCAGCGAAAATTATGACGTATATGATGGTTCAGCCGATACTGATAATTGCAGCTCTATCGATCATATCCAGTGGACCTACAACGCTGGTATATATCTCTTCGGGGCTGCCATGATGTATAATTACGTACGTCTACCTTTTCCTTCCAATATCTTTCAAGCAAGCTATACAGTCTTAACTGAGTCTTCACTGAGTCTTCACTGAGTCTTCACTGAGTCTTCACTGAGTCTTCACTGAGTCTTCACTGAGTCTTCACTGAGTCTTCACTGAGTCTTAACTGACAAATTCTTACCAGACCAATGGATCAGCACTTTGGGAAACCCGAACATCAGGCCTCTTAAACGCCACTGACATCTTCTTCAAAGACAATGTTATGTTTGAAGTAGCATGCGAAACCACCACAATCGGATGCGATACCGATGAACAAACTTTCAAAGCCTATCTTTCTCGCTGGATGGCGGCAACAACTAAAGTCGCTCCCTTCACCGAACCCACCATCATGACCTACATCAACACATCCGCCGCAGCCGCAGCCCTACAATGCTCCGGAGGAGCTAGCGGAAGGGTCTGTGGAGAACATTGGACCGCAAACAGTACATACGATGGAAAATACGGAGTTGGAGAACAAATGAGCGCCCTAAGTGTTATCCAAGCGACACTCGTCGGAAGCGCGGCAGATCTCGTCACGAACAATACTGGTGGAACCAGTGTGGGTAATGCGGCCGGTGGAAGTGGAAGTAGTCAGAAAAGTGATGGAACGGTCGAAACGCCTGTTACCAGTACCGATCGAGCCGGAGCGGGAGTCTTGACCGCGCTTGTGGTGGCGGGTGTTCTTGGGGGTGTGGGGTTCATGGTTCTAGGTTGAGGTGAGGAGGACGGGGGCGAGTGGGGGATTGAGAGGGAAAGATGGTTGGGTGTTCATAGGACATAGCATGGTAGTTGGGCGTTTGAGGGTTGTTTTATATATATACCTATATATATGTGCCGGTAACTTGTATATTTGGAACGGGGTTTTTTTTATTTTTTTTTAATTTTTTTGGGGTTCTCAGCTATTATTAGTATTTATTGAACACAACTTGTATAGTATATTATTCGAACAAAATAAAATAAACCAGAATACATAGGACCTAGGTAGTAGAATAGAATACTTAACGTTTCTATATCTAAATCATCTCTTTCGAATTGGAATCGGAGTTTTGTATTATTAAGTGGGAAAGGAATGATTTCATTAATGGCTAGCTAAAATAGGTATTTTATACTAATTGATTGAAGGAAATGATTACGTAACAATTTATTAATCATTCCTGTCTTCACAGTATGTATAACCAAACCTTGCGTTAAAGTTAAACCCGACTTTCTAACTCTTAGATCTCCACTCCACCCCACTCCACCTACTCCCATTCCACCCCCACCCGCACCACCACCATCCAAAAAAAATCCCACCCCCCCAAAAAAAACCCAAAACCCCCAAAAAAGATCCTGAACAGAGGGGGATTCGAACCCCCGCGGGCTAAGCCCATGAGAATGCTAATTGGATTTTATCTGAACCAACCAAGCTTTGAGCTTGAGTCACACGCCATAACCACTCGGCCATCTGTCCTGCGAAAATCACACGGTGGTGATTTGTTGAGGAAGCCGCGATTATTTAGGTTTATATTACTTATCAGAGCGAGCAGGTACGGTGGGATGTGGGGGACGATTGGATGGGGTGAAAGAAAATTTTCTTCGTGAAAGGAAAGAGGGTTGGGGGTTGGGTTTGATTGGTTGGATTGGGGTTGTTGATGTGGGGATATGGATATGGATTGGTGTGATGCATGAACTTGGAACTGCACGTGTGATTTGATATGGTAGGTACGGTACCTACTAGATTAGGTAGGTATCTCCTATCGCCTTTGCTCGCAGAATTGTTTGGTTGTTGGCAGATTGAACGCGGGGTGTATATATATATATATAATTTTGAGCGATGGATGGATGGATGGGCCATTGATTACCTATAGAATCGATTTGGATTGAAGGAATTTTAATTTATAATAAAATCATCTTCCTATCCTTCCTTTTCCTATCTTCCCTGTCCTCCTATCCTCCTGCCCCTTCCTCTTCTAATAGCCTCCTTCCTACCTTTGTCCTAACTTAACTTTTTTAACCCAAATCGATTTTTGAACTCACTAAATTGGTCCTTGAAAAAACCGAGCCACACAGATCACAACGATGATGTTGTACCATATCCTTCGGATCTACAGAAAGCTCCCGCTTCCCGATGATCTACTTGCAGATTCCCATCATGCAAGTAGGTAATACCATCTTTTCAGTCATAATATTTTTATTGGATAACAATCATCAACCCACCGCCATTTTAGCACCCATCGCATAGATGATGTGGTACAGATCAGATTGATTTGATTGCATTAACTGCATTGCCAATGCCAATATGTCATGTCATGTCATGTTACCCACATGTTACCTACTGGACAATTTCCCCTGTATCGAATTCCTCGAGCGCCCTTTTGCACTTTGGTATGTATGCAGGAGGGTTATCCGGGTGGTTAAGTTGGATAATAGTCGGCGTGGGCTCCTACCTACGTTCCTATGAAGAGACCCATCAAGAAACAAGCCACGACTCCGTCTTGCAGAGTATACGTGTGGTGTCAGATTGACCTGTTCCTTCTTCGAGATAATTTCTTTGCTCGATTCCATCTTGCTCTTCGAGGTGTCTGCCGCACTCTGTTTCTTCTTGCTCTTTCGAGTATCCGAGGGTTCCTTTTTATCTAATAACAAATTGTTACACTCACAGAATTTGTCAATTAAACTTTGTCGATCGACTGGTTTGATTGCCCGCTCTCACTCTCAATTCAGCAATGATATCGTCCTTCAATCGATTATCGACGGTTTTCGACGGTTTTACTCCGCTCATCTTGTCACAGAGTGTACCGACAAAGGTCATATAATCAGAGTAGTATTCTATGAAGAAGAAAGGAAAGGATTCGTAGAATCCTTTCTTTTATAGCTAAGAGGTTTAAGGTTCGATCTAGGCACGTGATGCTTGGCATCACGTGCCGTAGAATCGAGTTCTGGTTCCTTACACATCTTGGTGTCTTGCTCGTCACCTTTATCGTAGGAACGTAGGTAGGAGCCCACGCCGACTATTATCTACTTTTTGCTAGTGTTGGATAAATCACGTGTCTACGGCACGCAAGCGCATACAGCGCATGGCGACGGCGCTAACTTGCGCTAGCAAACTTATATAGTTTATCTGTGGTATAGTTTTTAGAGCTTCGAGCCAAATATACTAAATACTATAATACATTTATTCTCTATCGTCTATAGTAATTCCAACAGTTTTAATTGTTTTAATTGTGCGCGGCGCGCCGTCGCCGTGTGCTGCATGCGCTTGCGTGCCGTAGGCACGTGATTTATCCAACAAAAACTACCGTAAAGCTAACTCAGTCGTCTTTCTACAAATAGAATAAAATTTGTATTTTTTTCACAAGTGAACATCGAACATACCCATCCATGAATCTAGAATGAAGTATGTATTTTTTTCACAAGTGAAAATCAAACACACCTATGAATCCGGACTCATCTCCGAAGTGCTTTTGCACCGGCGAGTGTCAAGTGTCACCCGCGCAGACTCGAAGTATGACTTACACAACCTCTCATCGCATCGGTATTTGCCTATCCTTCACTTCAGCCTTCATTTGTTTCGTCTCATTTGTTTCGTCTCATTTGTTTCGTTTCGTTGAAACTTTGCAACTTGCTTGAAGCAAGCCTCTGATTCGCTTAGATCTTTCTGACCCCTTGCCCTTTATCCCTCGGGGAAGAAATGAGTGCGCCTCTGTGCATCTATGCCTCGAGTCCCCTGCGCATTGGGTCCCTGGGTCCCTCCCCTATTAGTAGGCGAAAAATCATTCTTATGTGGCGTTGTTGTGTTGTGTATTATGTTGTGTATCATGTATTATGACAATGCATTTCAATTTTTGATTTGGGTTTCAGGGCATGGTTTTGGTGTAAATGACAAGCTACACTCCTTTTGGTATTCTCTTTTTTGATAATGATGGTTGAATATCTAATATTGATATTTAAACGCTTAAGACTGCTTTACGCGATAGATACTGGCCATCGATGAGAGAGAGAGAGAGAGATCTCTGTGAGATGTATAAAAATATCATTTCGAAGCGCATCTCTTGAAGTAGCATTTTAACCTTATTCTTACTTGCATGTATAAGAATTTTAGAAACAAATCATTCTTCTACGCGTCAGACTGTTCTTACCTTACTATTTGTAATATCTTTTATGAGGTCAATATCGAGAATGTTAATGATGAAAAAATGACTAATGAAATAACAGAAAATTAACCTTTGAACTATCATTTGTAGTATCTTGTGATATCTTGTGTAATCAAGATAGACGCATTCTGCAGCAGTAATGTACAATCAATCCAAATCGATGCCCCTAAATCCAAGGGTGTGACTATGTAGGTACCCTACCTCCCAAGATTGGTTCGGCTTGTTTCGAGATCACCGAGTTTGTCTGACTTGTATGCATGTATTACTTGGGGCGTTGTTGTGGCTGCATGGACCTATGAACCTATGAACCTATGAACAATGGTTCCGAGTAACAACTTCCGAGTTACACTCGAAGGAAAGCAAGCCTCATCCACATCTTTATTCCATATCTTATTTCACACCTTATTTCACACCTTGCTCCACATCTTTTTCGCTAGACCATTGTGATCACAGCCTTAGATAGCGCCCTAGATAGTACCCAGGTGGTGATAATGCATGTACGGGCGTCTGCATATATTTCTCACATTTGAAATCTATCGCATCCATCTATCCGGGCTCGGAGTGTTAATTACAATCTTCATCTTTATTGGAGCTAGTTACATTGTGGGGAATGAGGGGTTTGCAAGTGTAGGTACCCAGCTTAAACATTCTTCATGTGACAATTTTTGCGAATTATATTTGTTCATAGTGTTTCAACCTTCAATACTGTTGAACATATTGTATTGTTGTGGTGACTATTAAGCTAGTGTACATAGAACTATTTTATAACAACAAATACGTACCTAGATTGGAAATCATACTATGATGAATTGAAGAACCACACAATAGAAAAAGACGTTGAAGCACCAGAATCACTAGTTGTTTAAAGATAAGGATAGGCGTAGACTTCAGACTGCAGAAGGCGTGAGGACTGCTGCACGAAGGCCATCTGGATTGAATGCCAAGAGGAGGGATCACCCCCCAGCCTTGTCTCCTCTGGCAGCTTTTCCAGGGTAGATAACCTGATGCCAAAAACTGAGGTATCACAAGTGTAATACCAGATCAACAGGATCCTCCATGACAGAAATGGGCGAAGCATAAAGCATCAAGCTCCGATTGGCCTCCTGCAGCCAAGGAATCTGGCACCGTTTTCTATCCGATAGATGACCATCAACAAACTACATACCGTCCACAATCTGCATACCGTCGAATTGTGGTTTTGGCGTTGAGGAGAAGAAACATATGTTGCTTCTCCTAGACTGCTACATACATGGATTTACTTTCAAGAAGAAATGAGGCAACAGAACAAGCTTTTTCTTTCTGCACATTAGGTCGGATATGATATGTTTTCCGAACAGAATTTCTACTGATATCTTGCTTCGGAAACATGAACAGGCAGTGCAGTGTATCCACGCTGTTGCGAGCGCATGCCCGAATCTTCTATAAAATTGAGACGTTCCCACTTCTCAATTCTGTTTTTTTTCCTCCGCTTGTTTCTTCACGGGTACGTTAGACTCGGTCTTTTACTTTCGGCCTTCGAAGCTCTAGTTTGGCGTCGTGTATTCCTACTACGTACTCTTCCTCTTCACGTACTATTCCTCCCAGCTACATACTTACCCACCTATCCATCTACAAACCTAGACAGAAATACAAAGTCAATCACTGCAAAATCAACATGTCAAATACTAGCAAGGACTCTAATGTTGCCGTGCATGGCTCTGTCACTTCTGAGTTAGTTCGAACTCTTCTATTGTCTCTTTTCCCCATCAGCTACATGGTTCTATACAGAAAAGAAACCTTACACTCGTCATAGAGAGCGAGATATTTGTGACCTCCTCGCTTCATATTCATCTTTCTCAATTGTTCCATCCATCCTGCTAGCTGTCTTGTCTTTGAATCAAGTGTTTTGAGTGTTCATAATCATGTTTCGTACCTCTTAATTTACTTCCAGAGTTGTCTTTTTCTTTTTACTACATACCTCTGCTTTCTATATATAGTCTTCTTTTATATCATTACATCTCCATCCGTTTCTCATACAGCAACTTCTACAATGTATATACATCATACGCTTCACTTCCCAATCCACAACAACCTAACATCTCATCCCTCACCATCTAGCTCAAGCAACATCCCCCCTTCACCCTCTTCACCCACATCCACACCCAATCATCTACCATCCTCAGTTCGCCCCTTCACTACCACTACCCCCACCGATCCATCCTCCCTTCACATTTATCGCATACACCTCTACCTTACAAACAACAACCATCCTAACCCTCATCCCCTCATCCAACCATCCACCCCCTCCTCTACCCCCTCCAACCCCTCCCAACCCACCCTTCTCAACACAATACCCACAGCTCAACAACGAATGCGCACTATATTAGATGAATTCGATATTATATTTCTAGGTCATGATGTTGTTAATATTAATGGTAATATTAATGGTACAGGACAGGGAGAATAGAATGATATTTTTCTTCTCGTTATTGTTGGATTGGATTGGGTTGGGTTGGGTTAAAGGGGGGAATAATGGATGTGGATCGTGATGGGTTTATTTTATTTTATTTTATTTTATTTTATGCGGATGTGGATATAGGATATGGGATATGGAATGTGAAATGTGGAATATAGGATGTGGGATGTAGAATATGGAATATAGGATGTGGGATATGGGATATAGGATGTGGAATGTGGGATATAGAAGATAGGATGTGGGATATGGGATGTGGGATGTAGGATGTAGGATGTGGGATGTGGGATATGGGATATGGGATGTGGGATATGGGATATGGGATATGGGATATGGGATGTGGGATATGGGATATGGGATATGGGATGTGGGATATGGGATATGGTAAAGGGGTTATAATGATATGATGATATGATATGATGAGATGATGAGATGATGATAGAAATAAGATGACAAGATGATAAGCAAGCAAGCAAGCGGGGAACTTATAGCTCCCCATTCACAATCACATTCACATTAACGTTCACGTTCACGTTCACTAACAAGAATGATATGAGATGATATGATATGAGATGAAACATTCCATCCATCCATTTCAATCAAAGTTCAAAAATTCAAAAATTCAAAAATCTAAGAAAATTTCTCATTTCTTCCTTTTCTTTCTTTTTTTTTCTTTACTATCACCATCCCCATCCCCATCCCTCCTCAGGAGGTACCTACCCACCTACCTACCAACCTACCAACCCAGAAATCTCCCGAAATCTTCAAACCAACCACCCCGCAATCGGCGGATAAATCTGTTCCTCCCAGACTCTTCCGCCACTATTAGCACCCGCACTCGCATCCGCACCCGCACCCGCACTAGCACTCGCACTCCCAAATACCGATCCAAATCCAAATACAGATCCCCAGCCCAACCCATGACTCTCGCAGGGCTCTCCCAGCACCCTCCCCTCTACGCTCGCCACCCTCCCCACCCTCCCCACCTTCCCCAGCCTCCCCACCCTCGCCCTCTCAATCCCCTTCAAAATCCCCATCCTCTCTCGATCATCCCCCCTACTAGCCGCGATACGCGATTCGATCGAGATCGAGACCGAGAGCGGTGTATCAATTTTCATTTTCGATTTCGATTTCCCTCCAACACCCCCTCCAGCTATCCCACCACCACCACCAAAACCAAACCCAGCAGCCCCACCAACAGCAGGAAGAAAGAGACCCGGCGACGTATCAATCGCCGCCTGATGATGATAGAGGGATTTGCGCAACCCCATGCCCATCATAGGCATCATAGACATAAGATGAAGAAGAGAGGGAGAATGATGATGATGATGATGAGCGCGAAGGAGATGGCGCGTGATAACGGGGAGGGCTTCGGGGAGTGGCATTTTTGTGTTTGGTTATCTTGTCTGATTGTATCTGATTGTATCTGATTGATTGATCGGTGGGTGGGTGGTGCGTGTGTTAAGTTGATGGATGAAGATGAGTGAAGTGGACGATGATGAGCTCTGGAAAGAAATACAAGACAAGACAAGATATGATAAGACAAGATAAGAAGCTCAGTGAATCGATCCTTAGGTATTTCTCGTGATTGCGTTATTCGCCAGCGATTGAGATGTGATGTGATGCGAAGTGTGGATCGACTCGAATAATATATATCTATATATATATATCTATATATCTTCAAATTTTCAAATCTTCAGCTTCGAATCTCGGATTCGTCAGAGAACCTTAAGATATCGATGATTGGGGAAAGATGGGTAGGATGAGCTGAGCCGAGCTGAGTAACGATGAATTTTCCAATGAACAGTCGAATAAACAAACAAGCAAACCAACAGCCGCTGGAATTTCTTTCTTGGTAGGTAAGGTAGGTAGGTAGGTAAGGTATCTATCTATCGATATATCCAATGGGATACTCCGAAACTCCCCGAGGAAAGAATGACTCTCCGTTCCAGAACGGGAAAATTGGTGTGTGTGTGTGTTGCGTTGAGATGAGGTGAGTAGGTGAGTAGGTATTCACGTGAGGAATATAAATATATTTGACGCGATGAATAGTTTTAATAAGATGTAATGAGGTGATGATGTAACGTGAACACAATGATATATATGATATATATATATAAGATAATAAGTAAGATAAGTAAAGCAGGCAAGGTATAAAAGGCAGGTAGGCAGGTAGATAGATAATTAAAGAATCAAATCAAAATCGAAATCCACCAGGGACTATATAATATATGATTTAATATGATATAAAGTAAGGTAAGATAAGCTAAAGAAGAAAGAAAGATAGATCTCTGCACAAATAAAAAAACAAGAAGAAAAAAACCTCAATGGCAGGAAATCAACAAATATATATCACCTGCCCAGCAAATCAATTACAATGCACCAGCCAGCCAGCTAGGACCTCAAGCCACCTCAAGCCACATCACCACACATCACACAGCACACAGCCCATGTGAAAGCCTTGGAAGCCTTGGAAGCCCAAGCCAAAGCACGCCAAGCCCTCGATCGATCAATCGATCAATGACTGAAACGCGAACCACGCATTCGACACCCCAAACACGCTCAAATATTTCTTGGGGGGACAAAATCCAAACATCTTGGCTACGATTCGAATCAAGAAATTCAAGAAAATCAAGAAAATCAAGAAAATCAAGAATGTCAAGAAAATCAAGAATAATGCACCAAGGAATCTGGAATCTGGAATCTGGAATCTGGGCTATCCATCTAATCATGTGAATCCCAGATTTCACACGCCAAGGTACCTAGTTTAACACCTTGACTGTTTGAATGTTTGAATACCTAGGTACCTACCTAGATACCTAGAAAGAGAAATGTACAGAAATAGAAATGTGTAGAAATGTATAGAAATAGAAATAGATAAATATAGAAATAAATCTACAAATCACTTGGCACAATTGAGACGACGGGAGTGCCATCCATCCCTCCATGCATCCATCCATCCATCCATATAAAACGAGAGGTATGTTTATATATTGCCAAATAAATTGCGCACCTAACCGTACCCCCATATATCAACTGGATATATCAACTGGAGATATCAACTGGAGATATAGAACTCCTCAGAAAAAAAAGCGACGAGAAAAATCACCTAGGCATGAGATAGATAAAGAATGCTTAACTTAAGGCATGAAACCCTCTGAAAACCTCCAGCTATAAACAACGATGAGGGAGGGAGGGAATCACGAATGGTTCGGTAGACTCGATCGATGCGACTCCGCCAACCGCCATCTATATGATATGTAGATACCTACCTAGTAGGTACCTAGATACCTACCTACCTACCTACATCCAGGGCTATCCACAGTAATTCCCAAAAGAGAAGAACGAAAAAAACGAAAAAAAAACGAAAAAAAACCTCAAGTATACCGATAAGAAATCTAATCACGAGCTGGTATGGTAACACCGGCATCATCATCATCATAGCATTGTGAAATGTATCCTGTCATTAAGAAATCAACAGCTGTCCCCGTAAAAGTCCCACTAGTTTTCCAAGAACTCATAGCCCATAGCTCATAGCCCATAGCTCGTAGCTCATCTGTCTCATATCTCATCTTCATCATGCAACCCGAAATTCCCAACCCAAAGCTGCTCAAAAAATACTTCAAATCCTCATCTCAAGAATGAATCGATGTAAAACGCCAAAGAAGAAATAAATCACGCGCATCAAGACCATGTATTCATCCAGTGCATCGTGAGGAGAAAATAAAAAAAATGGTAAAGCCAAAGAGAGGAAAAAGAATCGAAATCTGAATCAAGTGCTTCTCATATTCATCCCCTTCCTGAGATTTTCGCGGTTCCAGCAGACCATAAACCCTTGGTTGTCTCTGCAATTTTCTTAGTCTGCGCCTCGATTTGTGCTTCTGATTGGCCTTGTCCAGAACCTCTCTCTATACCTCTCTTGAATTTTTCACGCTCCTCTTCGTTGTTCGCACCCGCTGTACCATATCCGGAATCAATATCCATCGCACTATCTCCATCCCCAGGTCCCATGCCACCTAGTCCCGAGTCACTGCTATTCTCATTAAAAGGTTTGGCTCCACGTTCCGGGTCCTTAGATTTTGCACCGTCCATCATACCAGCTTGACCTTCGCGAAGTTTGTTGATAGCGCGTACAGTGTCGATAGCAGCGTGAAGAGTTCGTCTGGCATTGAAATTCTTCTTGACCACTGGAAGCAAATCGCTACCTTTGCCATCCTTCAATACTGACTCTCCGGTGACGAAAGGGTGTAATAAAGCTTCATGGGCGGTCATTCTTTGTGTAGGGTCTATTGTAAGACATTTTTTGATGAACTCTCGAGCTCCTCGACTCACACCTCGCCAGTATTCTATAGGTGTAAAGCTGTAATCTGCAATGAGAATGGCTTGCATTTCTTCCAAATTGGAATCCCTGTCGAAGGGTGTGTATCCGCATAATAAGAAATATGTAATGACACCAATGGCCCAAATATCTACTGGCTTTCCATGACCTGTCTTCTTAAAGATCTCTGGTGCCATGTAACCTGGTGTACCGCAAGTGGTGGTCAAGACGTGAAATTGCTCTTCGTCCATTATTCTGCTCAAACCAAAATCTGCAATCAATAAATCGGCATTATCTTCTGGTGTTCGAAATAATAAGTTCTCGGGTTTGAGATCTCGATGAACAATGCCATGGTCGTGAAGGTAAGCTACGGCGGAAAGTGTTGCTCTGATGAGGTCTGCAGCATCAGATTCAAAATAAGATCCTTTTCGACAGATGCGATCGAACAATTCTCCGCCAAGGGCCAAATCGGTAACGAGATATAAATTATTAGGGGTTTCAAAGTAATCGACCAAGGTGAGGATGTTCTGATGTCCCATCGAAACTCGTTTGAGTACAGCAATTTCATTTCGAACCTATCAGAAAGAAGTTAGTTATTGTCAATACATGGATTTGAAAGTGGATGGAAAATGAATTACCATATGTTCTCTGCCCGCCATCAATCGTTTATTAATGACCTTGGCGGCATAATACCTCTTTGTATCAATATGTACACATTCTTTGACGACCGAGTATGAACCTGCGCCCAACGTCTTCCCAGTCTTGTATCGACATGGTGTGATTTGAGGTTGTGGTCTCCCTTGATGAGGATGCGGAGGATTTGAGGAGCTCATCGTGTTATGCGGAGTAAGTAGGTACTCGCAGTGGTAAAAGACTGTGATGATGAACTACGGTTGATTGTCGGTGGTAGGTATTGCGATAAGTAAGGCGGAAACCTAGCTAGCTTGCCTGCCTGCCTTGCTGGAAGGTGGAAGTTCCAGAATTCTGAGGGGGAGGATTTGATGGGTCGTGAGTTGGGTCGTGGGTTGGGTCCTTCTTTGGGTCCTTCTTTCAAGAATCAACTATGTGTTGCAGCTATCGAGCTGTGCTGTGATTGCGGGGCAATGAGTAAGTAATTGACAATGAGTAATTGATACGTTCACCTAGGTCGGTACAAGTAGCTATCTATGGCTTACTAATAGGTAAATAAAATTCATGATGTTTCAACTTTCAAGCCTCAAGGGTAAAGTAGAAATGAATACGAACTCCCGGTCATTATTACCTTTTAGTGGGAAAGAAGGAAGAGGAAAGAAGAAAGAGTAAATCAAATCATAAATAATGGGACGAGATTGAAGGGTGACCTAACTCCAGCTAATATTCAAATGATAATGATTTATCTATTATAACTACATATAATTTACCAGTAAGGTTATAGACAGTAGGTAGATACTTGAAATTTCTTCTTGATAGATGGTTGTGAACATTAAATACCTATACCTACACAGATAGAGTACTGGTAATGTGCATGGTAACCTGTAAGTCTTGCTCGAATACATATCTCGATAAATGAAAGGATTTTATACCTACCTTACCTACAGTATTCCTGCCTAGATGAAGTGAAGGTTCAAGGCTTAATGGTTGAATAGAAGTTATACCATAGAACAGAACCATATGCATCAACTCCTCTTTTAGAATTTAGCCAAAATTCTTGGACCCAAATTCTTCAGTCATAAGTCCCGTAGGTAGGACCTGATAGGTGTCTAATAATAAAACTTCAACATCTAAAAGTTTAATAAGTGCACGCCTAATAAACTACCTAGGAAACCTACTCGGTAGGTAGAGTAGGGTCTTCTCAAGCTAATACGTCCTACTGGAGTCCTGGACCTTGGTAAGAAATATTCCGCTAATCTTATTGGTTATACAGAGTCCCGTCCTAGTACTGACATATGTTACTAGTATCCACATATATACCTATATATACAGTAGGTATGACATAAATATGTAAAAGTCTATTTTAAGGTTGATGCCAAATGGACCATGACTAAGGACTCCCATGAGAGCTTGTTTGAGGTGGACAAGATGATTGGGTACTGTAGATCAATCAATCCGTCTGTCTAATTTTTCTTACAGGGACATAATAATAAGTAGAGTAGAACTTCACATCTTATAAATACTGGTTGATATCTTCAATATTCATGATTATTGACTGACTTCTCATTCGGTCTTTTAATATAACTACCTAGTATCAACCTACTCAATCTTCAACATCCATCATCATCATCAAACTCATTCATTCATTTTACAAACGACAACTACAACCTCATTCATTCGTTCATCCATTCATTCATTCTATATAGAGTTTTAGAATTTCTCTTAGCTTCACTTGTCAAACGGTCATTACCGAATAATAAGCCTATTTTTGAACCCTGTTAATAATGGTAAATATCTAAACCGAAACCTTCACTCAGTTCCCTTCTCGCGGTAACAAGGTCATCGTGGATGTATCATGTATCAAACCTTGATCTACTCGGTACAAATTCCATACTCTCCTTTGCTTTTGCTGCTTTGCTGCCTTGCTTTTCTTTGCTTTGCTTTCCTTAGCTTTGCTTAGCTATCACCAACCTCAATTAATCTAAAACGCGTTCGAGAAGTTCACTAGCTACATTTTACCCTATTTCATGATCATCCTTGCAGCTGCTCGTCATTTAATACCGACCATCATATCATATGGATATCATAAATAATCTCCAATACAATATCTCCACGTGATGACAAATTACAGTACCGACCGACAATATCTCCAAAATTTATGGCTCCACCTCGAGATAAGGCGTCGTCACAAATATACGACCTCATCTGCTCATCAACGTTATTATCCTAAATTTCTACAGGACCAGTAATCGTACCGAAAATATGATCTTCAAAACCCTAAATTCTGCATGCTGGGACTGCGCCTGGTCATCAATCCCCAATCCACTAAAAAATTCAAAAGTCTCGGCCGGGGATGCGTGTCTTGTGTTGTCATGATCAGTCTTGAAATTCACTTTTAATCCTGCTCTGCCCCCCGGCTTTGCTTTGTAGGTACAGTCTGTACAGTATTCTTTTCAGCTCTTTTTTCGCCAACTCAAGTATACACTCGTTTCTTTCTCTGCTTTCTTGTCATTCGTTTTGGGGCTTTCGTATACCTTCTTAAATTAAAAGGCATATTCGAAAAAACAAGTTGTTGGAACGTAGTGGTCGATTGAATATTTTACATGGTAAAGAGAGATGGACGACTCTGGTGTTGGCTCTAGTGGCAGTGGCGGTAGCCAAAAGGGGAACCGAAGATCTGGTGGCTACAGAAATTCAGGTCGTTCTGAGGACTATGGAAGTTCAGGTCAGAGTAGCGATGGATCAACCGGAATTCGGAAAACACCACGACAGTACAATCCTCAAATAACCTCACATCAATCCACCAATACATCTATAACTACTCCAACAACTACCTTCAACAGTCAAACGACCTCGGAGTTCCCAAGTTCTACTCCTCCTCCCTCAAGAGGACTGTCACCATCTGCACGAACCGCAATCATAGGCTGTGCTCTTGGGGGCGTGGTGGCATTATTGATCGTATCTCTCATTCTCACCTATTTATCACAAAAGCGGAAAACCAAAAATTCAATTGGTCACAAGGGAGTGACTCCACAAGCATCCTACAATGGATTGAACTCCTCGTTTTCTGGTCTGCCTTTTTTCAAAAAGAATGGTCACTCTAGTGACAATGAAATATCTCGACCCACGACGGTTGCCGATACTTCAACCCAAGGATCACGTATGAGAGGTGGACCGTCCAGCTACCCCGATCTATCTAATGCCATGGAAACCGATCGATTCCTACCAAGTTACGAAGAGAATCAACAAATCCTGTCCGCGGGATCCAATAGATCTCACTCACAATCCGGCAATCCCGGCTCCCCAACCACGCTACGAGACCCATTTACCGATCAAAACCGTCTCTCCCATCTCTCCACCATGTCCCAACCCAGACCAGGACCACTCGTCCGACACGACACCATGGGGTTTCCCCTCGATGATGAAGATACCTCATTCATCGGTCCCGATGGCCAAGAACACCGCCTCTCCCGAATAATGCACAGCCCCCTCCTCAACTCGATCCTCGAACCCACCATCATATGTCCCTCTCCCATCCGGCCCATCTCCCACTCGGATCTCGAACGGGGCGCGTGGCAAAACCAGCATCTACCCCAGCAGCCCCAACATCTCAATTCCCTGAGCTCCAACTACGACAACCCATACGAATTCCAAAATGATAATGAAATGGACACAGCCCCACCACCAAATCAAAATCAAAATCAACTCCAACTCCAACCCCAACATCTCAATTCCCTGAGCTCTAACTACGACAACCCATACAACTTCCCGAATGAAAATGAAAACGACATGGAAATGGAAATGGAAATGGATACCCCCACATCGCCACTCCCCCCACTCCCACTCCCCCAAACCCAACTCCGACCCCAACCCCAACATCTCAATTCCCTAACCTCCAACTACGACACCCCATACGAATACGACAGCGACCACGATCACGACCATGACCACGAACACGACCATGACCACGAACACGAACACGACCGCCTCCCACCTCTAAACCCAGCACATGGCGGCGAACACAGTGTCTCGCCCGTTCATACGCAACCGGGTGCGTGGATCGCGGCTCACAATCCTCATCTCTCGGCTTTTGGGCCTGGTCCCGGTGCTGGTGCCGGTCCTGGTTCGGGCGCCCACTCTTTGCAGAGGAATATGAGTCAGCGGACGCAGAGTAGTCTGGAGAGTAGCTTTGCTCCCAGCGTGGTTAGTGATACGGAGTT